>SNQJ01S0024308.1:11755-28684 GCA_010110895.2 Picea sitchensis
AGTTTTTTTAAGAATTTGATTTGTTTATATTAAATATGTTTAAATGTATTTTATTTATTTATTTAAGACTTAAGTTGAAATATTTAATTGTTATTATTATTTTAATTTATTTTTTAAATGTCAAGTGTCCATTAGACATTAACATTACACATATCACTTATACAAATTGTAAAATATACTTCTGAATGAAAATACATTCCTTTTTTTAAAAGAATGTTATGCACTATAAAACTCAAGGCCCTTTCTAACCAAAATCTTCAGTTATAAATATGGATCCTATTGAGTCACCAAATAACCATCCATTTTATCATCTTTTTACGACTTTTCCCTTAACTTTTAATCATTTTTCACTTTCTGTAACCTTGTATTAAAACTATTTTCATGATTTATGTGGGATTAGGTTCAAGGTATTTTCCAATGCATTTATTTTGGTATTTTAAGTGAATTTATGATTAAATATTGGAAAAATAATATTCTTTCACTTATCTTTGAAAGTTGGGTGAGTTTGATAATGATTACATGTACATTTGGAGTTTGTAACAATGTTTATTTTTATCACCTAGCTCCAAATTCGAATTTATTCTTCATCCATTAAAGACTTGATGAGTATTTGAGATGATCATTCAAGTACCTTGAATAAAAAAGAATCATGAAGTTATTGATTAGATTTGTTATCTAATATTTTAAGAGATTTTGGAAATATTGTTTACTTTTTAAATACTAGCAAAAGGTTGTAACCACATGAGAGATTTGTGGATCTAAGTTAATTAGTGTTTATCTTAGTTTCAAAGAAAGTTTGTGTATAAATAAGAGTGCCTTCTCCATTCCAAAGAAGAAAGACTCTTGGAGAATACATCCAGAATGTGATGGAATAAATAAAGTTTCTTGATATTTCCTTTCATATAGATTGTCATTCTTTGGTTCTATAAATAGAATGCTTTGATTTAGTTTTATGATGTTGTAGTTTAGTTTGTTGCCTTGTTCTTGGGAGAATTGTGCTCACTCCAAACAGATCATGGTGGTCTTTTACTTCATTTTATATGTCTTTATTTAATTATGCTATTTGATTTCATGAACAATCTTTTCCTTTTGCAGATTAGTTTTCTTTTAAGCAATGATTCATGGAAACAAGATGTGTCCAACTCATACATGATTGTCCTTTCAAGTACATGCTCATTGGTAAGAATGATTAAGTTTACTTTTGATTGATGAGTATCGTGTATTCATTTCCATAATTAGTTTCATTGAATTATATTATGAAATATACCAAATGGAGTATTGTTGTAGAAGGTTCATATCTCAAAGATTGAACACTTATCTACAACCCGATTCACAACACTCATGGATATAGTAAGGTATAATGGAACGATGAATGTGTCTTTTGTTCCATTTATTTCATGCAATTAATTTAATAAATAGGATCAACATTGAGCATTCTAGATATATCATACTACAAATATTCTAATTCTACACATATTGTGTTTGCATTTCATAAATTTACGAAATCCCAGATTGATAATTAAATGCAATAGGATTTAGACATATACATTGAATGAAAATTTTGGCGCCATTTCTAGGGAAATTCTTGAGGAATTGGAGAGGTTGTAGTATGTCAGTTTAGAAAATAGGTGGCTTTTGAATTAGCATTGAAGAGATTGGCGTCTATTTTCTTTGAACCAATTTTTAAACCAAGTTTTTTTCCACATATAGTTTCTTGCATAAATTTTTCCATAGTTTAGAATGCACTTTGAGTACAAAGAATTAGAGCATTGATAGTTCATTTTTTGTATATGATTTCTTTTGGTGCTAACATTCTAGATATAATGGATTAGATACGATAAGACGAGAGGTAATAACTTGTGCATCCACTATAGTGGCTACTATATTCCACTTAATCTAAAGTATGTTAGTACTGTATCAATATTCTTAGATACATTTCTTGGTAAATTATTTCAACCATTTTTCACTCATAGTGCAATCATAACCATCCCTTCCACTAATCCATTGGTAGAAATATTTACAAGAGAAGGAATGCATCTGAAGGAAGAAAGACAAGCAAAGTTCAGTAGAAAAATTGGAAGAACAAGCATTCAATAAAGGACAATAAAACCCTTCAATGTAAGCTCTACAAATTACAATTTTGAATTTCTATAGTAAGGCGACAATGCACAATATTTTCTACAAATCCAATAATTTGTTAGAAAAACAAGATCGCGGAGCAATAAAATAAAACAAATGCGGAAATAAAATACAAAAGATACACAATACAATAGAGACACAAATATACGTGGTTCACCTAGTGTGGGCTACGTCGACCAAAGAAATTGCCAGGTCCTTCCTTTATTATTATCCAACAATTGAATGGATACTACCTACAACAAACCCACTATAACTTCCTCTTCTTTCTTTCATAGTCTCCTATCTCAGAATAAAATATTCACCATCATAACTAGCCACAATACATTTCCCTCATAAGAGAGGGTTGCCTTCTAGGGAAAAAAATCCTAACATAACTTCTATCGTTAGATCTGCAACCTTATAATGAATGGTCCAGATTTACAATGAAATTACAATATACTTTTACAAGACAATTTTTCCTTCGGGGGCCCACTTTCCCCCTAACCTCGCAGAGCGGGTAACCCCCCTCTGCACTTCCCCGCATGGAAGAGTGTACATTCTTATGGGGTGTAAAGTCTTCATGGTGTATAAACACGACAGAAAACAAAGACCTCTGAATCTGGAAGATAATCAGGCTCCACAACCAACACAATTTACCTCCAGTTTTCTAAAGGCATATTTAAATATCTATGTGATAGGCATCAAATATTTTTGGGGCATGGAGTCATTATATCATCATAAACACATCCACCAAAAATTTCATGCACTCACATCATAGTTTAAGATAGAATGGTCATTTTTGGAATTTTGTAGCAAATTGACTTTGGAAATCTCCTAAAAACAGAGTTAGTACAATCATGATTTGAGGGGTCAAACAAAGACATATTGAAAACATTTTTCTAATGGAGATATCCCTTGGAATATAGTTTCCAAACCAACTTGAATAACCTCATTTCAATGTCTTATGCAAAAGTTACACTCAAATTACTAATTGTTTGTCATGAAATATGCATTATGACAATTGTGTAACCTAATTGTTCAATAACATATTTCACATGTCAAATAATTACATCTCCAATTTTTTTTTATAATGGATAAATGAATTCATGTATATTTTAATTCATAACTTGAATCATTCCATTTGAAGGTCAGGTGAAAATTTTATGCCACATTTAGTAACTGCATGTCTTAAAACCAACATAGTAAAACTTTTCCTCCTAGGTCTATTCATCAACAGTTTTGAGATATAATATAAAGAAATATTAAAAACTTGTTCCTATTGGAGATGGATAATTGAATCTAATTTCATCTCTAAGTGGAATCACATCTATCATTCCTTTAATGAAAAATTTATGCTAAATACTAATTGTTTTTCTAGGAAAACATTCAGAAGTAGCCTTGTTAAGTTCCTTAGCATGTTTGAAAAACAATTTAAACTTACTTTGAAAACATGTTTCTATTGGAGGTACGACTATGAATCCACTTTAATATATATTTGGAATCACTCAAATTGGACCTTGAATGAATAATTTATCAACAAAACATTGTCGGTTAGTCTAGATGGCCAACACTCCTCAACATATAACAAAATGCATTTTTATTCATTTATCTTCCTTGGAATTGTTTTATAAGAACTATTTGTCATTTTTTTGTGTATTTCTTGGAAGAATATAGACCACACAACTCTATTCTTTCATGACATCATGTTCTATTGCAGGTAAGTGGTACTTTTTGCAGGTCTTAGGAGGATCCAAACGGTCATTCCATGGATGAGTGATTTTGAAGATTTTCTTTTTTTCTTTTTTTAAGGACATGTCATCCAGACATTCACATAAAATAAAATTCAACATCATAAAATGTTGAAATCATGTAGAGGCTCAATATCCTTGGAGCTCATTATAGGAACATTCCATTTTATGACCAACAACACCAACAATACCCAAATTTTCAACATGGATCGAGGTCAATAAAGAATGCCATGAATACCAGTGAAGACTAGTACTAAATATAAGTCCAACTCATTTTCCACATTCACCATACGATTTCTATAGATGAGGTCTTATCAAGAGATGGACACTATTCATCCTACTTATTCACCATGGTATGCCCTTATATTTCCTCCTTCCGAGCTCAACAATCCATGCATGTTGAAGTATACACTTTCATTTGATTATGTATTCAATCTTAAATTCTTCATGATACTACTACTATCACATTATGACTTTAACCTATTTTTCCTTCATGATTTTTCCATAATTTCCTACTCCATTCATGCCTAACCCATGTAATAAAGGCACTCATCTCACTTGCATGTTGTGTTACCTCATTGTCCTATCCCTTTCCTCAAATAAAAATTTGATGGTGAAAACCTGTCTTATGCGTCATCATACCATGAAGTGCTTGAAAAACCAACTTGTAGGCAAGAATTCCTTGGGAAAAATAATTTCTTACTGTGAAAACCCTTTTGGGCACAATAAAAAAAATCTTGTTTCAAAAGAAACTTGTTGGAGGACAAGATTTGCAATGATTAAAGTGAAATCAAAATTCCATCCAAGTTCAGTTTCTCTTTACCTCATTGAATGACAAGCTTGCTTGTCTATCAAGAAGCCTATTTCAGATTTCAGTTACATAAGGTGGTTGCTCCAAATATCATGTTACCAGTTTCGAGATTAAAATCTAAGTCTACCTCTTATCAAGGTTCCATGTTTCTAGCTTTTAGTTTATAACAAGCTACAAGTACCACATCATCCAATTTCTACTTACTCAGCTCAGTTCAGATCACCATTGTGGACCAACTCAGCTCTCCTGCTCCTTAGGATGTCATATACTTGTTGTCGATATCATGGAATTCTTAGGTAGGTGTAGGTATGCTTATTTTCCAATATTTAATCAATAATTCCTTGAATGCTACAATAAGTGTGCTTGGAAAATTCTTTATGCCCTTATGCTTGCTTTGCTACTCTCATATGTCCTTCCCTATTTTTCATATTTTATGAGGACATAAGAAACCATTAATTNNNGAGACATTCATACCTTTTGATCCCATACTCTCATATAGCCTTTTTTATCCCATACTCTCATACAATGGTAATAGGAATTTTCCCCACACATGAATTCTTGTTGTCATTCATGTAACCCATCATTGGTTTGCATATGAGAACAACTCCAAATCAAAATCCAACATTTGGGGGATAATTTAGATACTATGGGGATGATTCAACAACTATCAAATAGGTCAAGCATTGATATCATTAAAAGACAAATAATTTGCAGTAGATCTTGTAACCATAGAGAATATCTTGTAACCACAATACAGATCTGGTAAAACCATTCATTGGTTAGCATACTTGTGCTTCCTCAAATAAAAATCTACACTTGGATTGTTATAGATGATCAAGACATGATTTGGTTCCTATAAAATCACCAAAAACTCAAACTGATTGTTCCTAGGGAGAAAGTCAAACTAAAAGTCAATGTAGAAATTTTAAAACAGTGAAATCTACTATAAGGGCACTTTTTGCATGCCATTTTCATGCATTTGAAGCCAAATCAAGAAAAATGAAGACGATGTTTGTGACCAATATAACCATTCAGGTAATAATGTTATAAAAATTCTCAAAAAATACACAAGGAAGGTTGTATGGGCATGATTTTAAGGCATTTTTATACTTTTTTTTATCATTATGTACAAGAAAGGAAAAATTCGAGTCGATGAGTAATTTTGCACAACAATTCATTTTTTTAATCAAAATGGAAATATGAAATTATGGCAAGATGAGAAATGATAAAATACACCCTTTCCAACTTGAAACACTCAAGTTGGCCTTAAAACGAGTCCGAGGTGTAATTGTTTGTGCATTTGAGCAATTTGGGAAGCACCTAAAATTTATGTAAGATCAACAATTGTATGCACCACCAATGATAAACTACATATGTTTCTACATGATTAGGATAAAGGATTAACATATTCTATTAAACTTATTTTCGTTATCGATGCTTATCAGGGAAAAATGACAAGGAAAGTTTCACTCCTTTGCATTGGGCCACAACAAGAGGGAATTTAGAAGGTTTCATTGTTCTTGTAGGAATTATTCCACCAACAAACTTGTAGCAGATTGTGTATGTTTGGATCTTATTAAAGACTTGAGTAATCAACAATAATATATCTACATCTATTTTGGGTATGTAATTTGAGGAGAATGTATCGATGTGATTGCAAGCATGTTTATAGTCTATATTCTAATCACTTTAAAAGGGGGAAATCACACCAATGGTGAGGGTGTATTACTTACACAAATGGAGATAGTATTAAACAACAACATCAAATTAACTTCTTTACAATAGCATAGAGGCATTGTTTATTAGATTTTGATAAACCCTAATGATTTTCTATTTGTGGTTGTAACTATAGTATTTGTGCTAGCTAAAGTACACCTTCTTGGGTTGCTATATGTTTAGTCCTAGGAAGTTTGATCAGGGAAGGTCTATTAATGACAAGAAGTAGAGCACACTTCAGGAAGGGGTAAGATCTCATCTATAAAAAAACATTTGTGTTTATCTTTGGCATTATGTTTGTTGTGGCATAATGTTTTCTCTATTTGTAATGAACATTCTACCATGTTGTGTGTATCAATGTTATTAAGATAACTAATTCCCTTGTAGTGAATTATGAAAAGTGTCAGGAATTGCAGTGCATTAGAGAATCTTATAGGATCATCTATTAGAGTTTGTAATAATAGTGGTATATCTTTAGAATGTGCTTTGGGAGCAAATAAGAATTGAAGAATTTGGAAATGAAGGCCATTCCTTCCTTTCCTTTCTAATAATCTTGGTGTGTCCCTGCATCCCATAATTGAACATTATTGTAGTTTATGTCTATAATTGATCATTAAGTTGCTACAACACAATAAGGAGGATAATAAAAAAGATGAAACAAGGCTGGAATTGATTTGACCATATCTTTCGAACTACGCATTTGATGGCCACATAATTGGGAGGAGAAATGCACTAAGGTTAGATGAATAAACTCTAAAAAATTCAAGAAAATACAATTCATATCCTTTGAGAAATCAACCACCATCACCTCCAACCATTTTGGTTATTTTTCAAAATTTGTACATTGAATGAATGCAATTTTTTGTGGGAAGAAGCATACAATGCATTGAATAATTGCATCTTTGAATGAATGCAATCATTACCAACACTCCCACAAAATTTCCAAACCCACTTGGTAAATTTTGAAAATAAATGAAAAATATACCAAAGGAAGTCTACCACTGGAAATCCTGTAACTAGTTTCTAGATCCAGTAACCCTCTTCATTGATTGGCATACCAATGTGTTTTAAGGAGGAAATCCACCATATCGGTTTTGTTTCTAGAGGCCCCAATATGGTTTAATGTTGATCAAACTAGATCCAGGATACACGATGACAGTGTTATCCCAAGGTCAAATTCAAATTCAACAACTTGTTACTTCATAAATTTAGTTCAAGGATTGATTTTTCTTGAGATGGTTAAGATTATAAGTAGGGAACAACACCCTTAAAGCACAAGGAGCCATATCATTGAAATTTAGTTGATATGCACATTGTTGGGTTATCAATATGAATACGTGCACATGGTTTTAGTGATGATACTTTTTCTATTTGAAGGGGTGGAATATTTTTACGCAGTACGAAAGAGAGCAAGTCCAAGAGGCAAGTTTTGTCACACAAGAACCAACACTCACAAGGACTTGCAATTGTCACACAAAATCCAACCACAAGACACTCAACTGCAACTTCTAGCACTATTATCCAATATTTCATAAGAGTCCTAACCACAGTTTAGAGAATCAGATAAGGGTTGCATGAGGACATGCAACATGTTCAATTGGGGGGAGATGTTCAGTCACCAAATTACCATCCTTTTTATCATCTTTTCACAACCTTTCCCTTGAATTTTAATCCATTTCCTCTTTCTGTAACCTTGTATTAATTCTCTTTTCATGATTTATATGGGATTAGGTTCAAGGTATTTTCTAATGCATTTATTTTAGTATTTTAAGTGAATTTATCATTAAATCTTGGAAAAATATCATGCTTTCACTTATCTTTGAAAGTTTAGTGAGTTTTGTGATTATCACAAGTACATTTGGAGTTTGTAACAATGCTTATTTTTACCACCTAACTCCAAATTCGAATTTATTCTTCAACCATTGAATATTTAATGACGATTTGGGATGACCATTAACGTACCTTGGATAGAGAAGAATCATGTAGTTCTTGATTAGATTTGTTATCTAATATCTTAAGAGGTCTTAGCGATATTGTTGACTTTCTAAATACTAGCAAAAGGTTTTAATCATATGAGACATTTTTGGATATGAATTAATTAGTGTTTATCTTAGTTTCAAATAAAGTTTATGTATAAATAAGAGTGTCTTCTCCATTTCAAATAAGAAAGACTCTTGAGGAATATGTCTAGACTATGATGGAATAAATAAAGTTTCTTGATATTTCCTTTCATAGATATTGTCATTCTTTAGTTCTATAAATATCATGTTTTGATTTAGTTTTATGATGTTGTAGTTTAGTTTGTTGCCTTGTTCTTGGGAGAATTGAGCTCACTCCAAATAGATCATGGTGGTGTTTTATTTCATTTTATGTTTTTATTTAATTTTGCTATTTGATTTCATGAACAATCTTTTCCTTTTGCACATTAGTTTTCTTTTAAGCAATAATTCATGGAAACAAGATGTGGCTAACTCATACATGATCGAACTTACATGATCATAGCCATGAAATATTAAGTTTACTTTTGATTGATGAAGTATGGTGTATTTTATTTCCACAGTTAGTTTCATTGAATTATATTACAAAATATACCAAATGGAGTATTGTTGTAGAAGGTTCATATCTTGAATATTGAACACTTAACTACAACTTGATTCACAACACTCATGGATATAGTAAGGTATAATTCAATGATGAATTTGTCTTTCATTCCATTTATTTCTTGCGATTGATTTCATAAGTAGGATCGACATTGATCATTCTAAATAGATCATACTACAAATAATCTAATTATGCACATACTATGTTTTCATTTCAAAAGTTTACAGACTCCCATATTAATAAATAAATGTAATAGGATTTAGGCATATATATCAACTAACACATGTTGGGCCCTTTTGTTTTGGTTAGAAGTTGCACAAGGAAGAATACAGTCCCAATTTTGGTCAAACACAAGTTGCGCAAGCCACAAAGGAGCTGGACAATGGAGCAAGCAAGGAAACAAAAAATGGTTGGAAAGAGGGATATCACAACACCATCAAGGAGAAATAAGTTATAACAGAACAAGAAAAAGAAACCATGTGAAGTCTCAAGCCAGAAAATCCCAATCAACCTATATATACGAGATGTATATGATTGTAAAGGGTTAGATGGTGTAGATGGTACAGTTGGGTTAGATGGGTGTAGACAATATTATCATTTACTCCATGTAGGTTATGTGATTGTAATTCATATCCATTTTGGGAAAAGGGTAGATAGAGATCTGAGGAATGAATCCGAAGCTAGAAAAGATTGTAACAAATTAATGACTTGTATTTGTTAAATTGTAGCTTAGAAGCTCTTCTGATGATAATATATGGAAGGACCTGGAATTTTGAAATATTTTGTGTAATTCTCTGTCCATGGTTATGAATTTTCTCTTTACTTTACTTCTTCATGGTTGATAAGATAAACATGTTATAACTGTTTGCAAATGTTGTCTCAACCCCATTGTATTTAATACTAGTTATGAATGAGTTTAGATCTGCTCTTTGATTATTTCATCTTGCGCAAGACTATGGTGAATCTTGAAGGTTGTAGAAATCTGCCTAAATATTCTCCCCACCCTTCCCTATCTTCTTGTCTTGGTTGCACTTCAGGCGATAATTATTCTCTCCAGAGAAGATGAAAATGCCAATGCTCTAGACTACTCGGTGCCTTTTGTTGGTAACCTTAGAAGGACCCTGGTCTGATCAACTTTGTGCCAAAAAAATGGTTCCATTGTAGGGACCTACGTTGAACGGGAACCTGTAGGAAGAATGCTTCCGCAGATTCACTGATCCGATATTCACCAGTGGTGGGAGAAAAATTATGATGCCTTCATAGGGAAAGAAGCGGATCTGCAAGGAAAATCTGTGAAAGATACACGGGAGGTTGTCTTTTACTCAAAAAGATCGAGTGACCAGTACGAGACATTTTGGGTTAAGTTTCCAGGAGAGATTTTCCACTGGATATATAGGCTCCAAGAAGCTCCAGAATTACAAGAACGAGTCAAGAAGACCTATTCTTGGGATATAGAAAATATTGAAGCGCTTCATCGCTAGATCGTCTGGTAATGCGAGCGATCGATTTATGGGTCAATACAACATTAGAAGGATACATTATCGAGTTTGTAGCTACGAATCACCAATATTTTTCATGGGCAGAAGCGAATTTCAAGAAATACGCAAGGGGAATACTGTTGAGAGAAATCCCCCTGTGGATTAAGGTTTTCTTGATGGAGGAGGGGATGTTGACTATGTCCACGACTGAGATGGCAGCCTAAACACCCTTTCTTGGGGTGTAATCATGGCCTGAGAGAGGGGAGAGGGTTATTTGACAAACGAGGGAGAAACAAGAAATGAACTCAAGGGATGAGTGAGCCTTGAAAAGAGCTTCCATAGTTGAGAAGTGGTGGCGCGGTAAGATAAAGAAAGCAGTTAAACAATCCAAGAATTTGCATAAAGAAGTCAGACCAAGAGAATTCGAGGAAGGACAGATGGAAGAGTTGTGAAGTATGAGAAGACAAGAAATACTAGCCAATCAAATATTAAATGAGAGAGAAGCGTAGAGAGAAAGAAGTCCCCAAGAGGGTGGACAAGAAAAAAAAGTTGTAGAAGCATGGGAAAAGGAGGTTGACATGGATCTTGAAGAAGAAAGAGAATATTCATCCCTGATACCAGGAAATATCAGGAATTCGGCTGAAGAGACTGCTCCAGAGGATGAGAACGAGACCCCATAGATCAAAGAAACCTGCCTCGAAGCCAGTGGCACCAGCCCCGAATCACCCATACCCCAAGTGTCTTATATACAAGTGGTAAATTCTATACTACCTTCTTATGCTATTCTTGTTCCATTACAATTAGTCAGTCAGTCACAATTGGGAAGCGCGAATACTGGGAGGATATTGGGATCCCCTGGTAGATCGCAACCAGGACCGTTAGGTTTTATCTTGATAGGGGTAGTAAAATCATCAATGGCTGGTAATGCGGGAGGTTTGATTGCTCGATATCCATAATTATGGGGTAAGGGAGACAAGGATGTTGAGCAACACTGGTTCTTATGTGAAGCAATCCGGAGGTCCAAAGGGACTCTAGATGCAAATAAATTGGTCGAGTTCCAGACTACCTTGAGAGGTCCTGCTCTCAAATGGTACATGAATGCTATTGAGACAAGAGTGTCAGGAACACAAGGTCAAGCGTTCACATTTGAACAAGTATGGACAAAATTCATAGTAGAGTTTAAGCTACCTCAGTCAAAACAACAAGCTTTGTCTGAGTTGCGCAAAATTCAGCAAAGGGAAGGTGAATCAGCTTAAGAATATAGCCAGAAGTTTAAATATGATATAGGGAGGTTAGCACATCCAATTCATGAGGAGAATCAAAGAGAATGGTATATCCATGGATTGCTACATCTGACATGAATTCTGTTAATGCAACAACGGATAACCACTTTGACAAATTCCTTGGAACAATCAATGAAGATTGAAGACATGGTAGGATATTTAGGGAGCCTCAGAGTGACCAAACCCCTAGCAAATGAAAATTTGGCTCAACTAAAAGGAAAAATATCATTGCTTATAGAGAATATTTAATAATTGATGATACCTAGACCAGGGTGACTGCAAGTCTGGTGTACTAGATGCTACACAAAAGGACATCTGGTAAACGAATGTCCACGTATGAGGGGAATAGGACCCCCTCAGAATCCGATAGGACCCTCACCAGGACCCACGGGAGGAGTTGTGCAAGTATCCATTAATTTACCATTCCATACCCCGACCCCGTATCATGATTTTCCAGGTAATCAAGCATCATTGTCAGTTGAGCATTACGAGATCCACCGAATTCAAGGGAATGAGCCAAGATAGTGCCCCATTATTTAGAAGTATTCAACGATACCGAATAATGTACATTTTGAGTTTTTCACATCTACCACACATGCTACAAATCAATGTAGAGCGTTGGATGCACTTGCAGACAGACTGGATCGAACATCATTCAGGGTGAATGAAACCCCTCAGGGGTTGGGAAGAGGTCGAGGAGGTGGATCTGGAGGAGACTTAAGAGGAGGAAGAATCGAGTGAAGAGGATCAAATATATTCTACTACTGTGATGAACAAGGTCACATGGCTAGGGATTGTCCTCACTCGAGGCGGCCATGGTGCTCTCACTGTAGAACCAATGGGCATGCAAATGAAGACTGCCCATAGCTAATTGTGAAATGGGAAGATCATGTGCGTCAATGCAGAACTAATATTATAAGCTCAAAGATAAAGAGATTCATTAAAGGACAACTACTCATTGCCCAACCAATATCGTTACTCGAGGAGGAGAAAAGATTGGTGCAGACGCTAATAATATGCCTCAGATCCAGAAAGAAATGCCTAAGGAGGACATTTATGATCCTATGAAACATGAGATATTCTTTAAAAATTCAATAGAAGTATTCTAGAGTATCCATGGCCCTGAGATGGAAGAAAAATCCCCTCATCCTATTGTTTATCCTAATATCGCGCAAGTCCCTTCTTCACCCCCTACACCCCGAAACCCCGTAGTCCCGACGAGACAACCTGAGTAGTCACAAAATGTAGTTGAACTTTGGTTTCAATTATTTTATGATATTCTTGGGAATGACCAACTGAAGAAAAGTTGCGCAATGCCTTGTACCTAGTCCTAGGAACTGAAGAATCTCTAGAAACTAGAATAAGGACTAATCTTCTCGAGAATAATACTCAGAGAGTGCAACGAAAGAAAATAAGGATTGGGAAAGAGTTTAGATTATCAACCCAACTAGATGAGTTTGAGATTGAGGATTTTATGTTAGATCTAGGATCTGATGTTAACATACTTCGTAAAAAGGCTTGGGAAGCTTTAATGAAACCCCAGTTGAGATATTCCCCAATCCAGTTAAGAATGGCCAATCAATATTGTATTTTCCCAATAGGAAGACTAGAGAATGTGGAAATAGATGTTTCTAGAGTGAAGACTATAGCTGATTTTGAGGTGATCGAAATCATGGGGGATAAGGACCCTTATCTTGCACTACTTGGTGTTGCCTAGGCCTATTATAGTTATGTTATGATTGACCTGAAGAGGGATACTATGACATTCAATGCAGATGTAATCAAAGTAGTTCAACCCTTGAATCCGTATGTAGGCCCTCGATACACAGATCCAGCATACAACAATATGGAAGGAGAATATTTGGATCAGTTATACGTTATAACAACACGAACGAGAGAAGACTACATAAATCCTACTACTGATGGATCAGTAAGTTGGAGGAGCATACAATCAACGAATGAAGATTCAGAACTAGCATTTGAAAGTTGGCAGCAAGGTTCATATGAAATATTTTCAAGAAGATGCACAACTGTCAGAGAAACTAGATGAGTTGGAACCAAGGTCAGAGAACACCTGATATACAATGATACCTCTGAACTTGACATTTTTCTAGTCAACATGGAAGAGAAGATATTGGAGGATCAAAAGATTTCAGTTATGGACTTAGCCCTCCAGGACACCCCTGCTAGATTGCTAGTCACAAAGCCTTGATTAAGAATTGGAAGTATGTGAATCAAGCTATCCGATATAGATTTCAATATAAGGAGCAACTGGAATCAAAGATGTGAATGGATTTCCAAGTTGCACAACTTTTCAATGGAAAGTCTGATCCTAAAGAACATATTGAACAATGCATGAGAGAGTGGCTAGTTGTGGAAATACCATCTCGCTTGTGGGTTAAATTATTTCCCCATTCATTAGGTCTGATTCTGAAAGCTTGGTGCATGCATGCAAAAACCAGAAGGAAGACCATCGACTAGAAAACGTTAGCAGGCCAATTTTGCAAGGACTTCTCTTTTACAAGTAAGTACCCTGAGATTAAGATAGTTTTGCAACAAATTAAAAAATTCCTTTTTACCGATGTTGGTGAACGAAAATCACACCCAGTGGTATGTGAAAATAATAACTAGGCAATTTAGTCTAACCTTCACCTAGACACGAATAAGACACCTATAGAATTTTATAAGATTGATGAGGATTTGGAAAACCTGGACGATTTAGAAGAATTGAAAAACTTAGCCATTAAGGAAATAAAAGGAAGCAGAGAAATCCAGAACACCATACCCAACCACACTGATAGTTCTTATAATTATCCATTGAAGTTGAAAAAAGTCAATATAAGAACTACAGAGCAACCTAAGATAGCTATGGTAGGAGATTACTCGGATGAGAAAACTAGCCAGGAAATACATAACCTGTTGCGGGAGTATCAATAATTATTCCCAAAGACATTTTTAGAGCTAAAAGGGATTAAAGGAGCTATGGGAGAGATGAAAATTGAACTAAAATCAGGATCAAAACCTATAATTCATAGGCCATATCACCTTAAACCCAAAGTGAAAGAAATGGTTAAGAGGGAAATAGACAAAATGATTGAGGTTGGACTTATTTTTCCAGTGGAAGAAGCCGAATGGGTTAGCCCAATAGTCATGCAGAGCAAGAAAGGTATAGAGGACATTAGGGTATGTGTATACTATAGTAGCCTTAACTCCGCCTTTGTGCATGAACCTTTTCCAACACCTTTTATTGATGAAGTGTTATAACAAGTTGCGGGGAAAGAATCTTACTCATTTATAGATAGATTTTCGGGGTATCACCAAGTGAGAATTTCAGAAGAAGACAAAAGGAAGACCACATTCATAACATAATGGGGGTCATTTGCATACAGTGTGATGCCCTTCAGCCTAAAGAATTCCCATGCAGTTTTTTCCTAGATTGTAATAGCAGTTTTCTGAGAATTTATTCACAAGTTTATAGAATTTTATATGGACAAAATATACAGTCTGCTCAAGGAACATGTAGTGCTACCACACTTGATGTTTGATAGATGTATGGAATTGAAAATATGTTTTAACCTCAAAAAGTGTATCTTCTATGTGTCACATGGAAACTTGTTAGGCCACATAGTATGATGAGAACGAGTATTGGTAGACCCAACCAAATTTGCGTTCATTGTGAACATGCCACCGCCTACGAGTGCTAAGAAATTGTGTTCCATGCTGAGGAACACAGGGTACTATCAGAGGTTTATCAAAAGGTATGAAAACATTAATACAACCCTGGAAAATATACTAAAGAAGTCATAAGTGTTCTAGTGGACGCCAAATTGTGATAAAGGGTTTGACATCCTGAAGGAAAAGATCAAAACAACACCTATTATGATATTTCCGAACTGGGAAAATGAATTTCATGTGCATGTAGACACATCAGGTATTTCCATAGGAGCCATCTTAGAAAAACTTGTAGATGGAGCCATGGATCATCCTATCTACTTTGCTAGTAGGAAGTTGTCGCAAGCTGAGCACAACTATACAACCACAGAAAGGGAGGGTTTAGCTATGATTTATGCTATACATAAGTTTAGACATTACTTGTTAGGCTCCCATTTTAAATTATTTATTGATCATTCTACGTTAAAATATCTAGTTAACAAGCCTGTTTTGGAAGGAAGAATTTGTCTATGGTTGTTACTATTTCAAGAATTTTCATTTGAGGTGATCATTAAACCCGGAAGATGAAATGTGGGCCTTGATCATTTGTCTAGATTAGAGTCAAGAGAAAGGGGTGGAGAAGTTGATGATCAGCTTCCAAATTCATACATGTTATGGGTGGAGGCCATTCTAGAATACCTGGAAGACATAGAAGTCTTCTTAAGTGTTATAACCCTAAATTGATCCACACATGCATACCTGGCATCAGGCCCTCTTACTTGCTATTTTTGCCAAGCCATCACTGAGTTGCTCTTCTTAAAAAACTGTTTTTTAAAATGTACGCGCCCTGCACCATTATTGCCCACGTACACATGCCTGCTACACCATTATAGCTTGCATACGTATGCTAACTGCACCATTACAGACCGCGTGTACTTGCAAAAGTTGTAAAAATTAAAAACTTGCAAGGAATTCGTTGAGATTACGGGCTATTAGGTAGTTTCCCAACTAATCCACCACCTATAGTCCGTCAGCCAACCAAATAACCATCCTTTTGTCATATAAAAGGAGGTGTTGGGCTCTCATTCCTAAGCTAAGCATAATAAAAGTGAAACTCTACCTGTTTCACATCCCCTCCTTGCCCTAAGCATTTGCAAGCTTGTTGAAAGAATTGCATCAGAATTCCCCATTTTGTCCTTTTTCCTCCATTATAAGCCCATTCCATTTCCCAAAGAGAAGGTTGAGAGGAGAAAGATACATGTAGGTTCTCTTGGAGCTTGGTGAAGAGGAGCCCAGACTAGGTTCGTGGAGCAGTCGTTGACCTTGTTGTAAGTAAACATTGTGATATCAATAAAATAAATACTTTTCCTGTCCCGAAATATTATGTGTCAAATGTCTGTATTTCATTTATGTTTTATTCTAACATATAATCCATGATTTATATATGAAATGCATGTTTGTAGTTTCCTATTTATTTTTTTGTGAATGCAGGTTAGCCTTGGGAGGAGGCTTGCAGTTAGCGG
>SNQJ01S0024308.1:42427-73132 GCA_010110895.2 Picea sitchensis
CCGAGTTATTGAGGGTTTCAGCCTTCTATTGGAGCGTGGCATTCTTCAGCTGGAGAGTTTGGCATTCAGATCTGCTTGTATTGATCTTCATTTCTTATTCAGCCTTTGGAGGCATCTTTTGTATTAGCGGGATCATTTTGTAGTAGCTCTTATCTATTGTCTATCTTCTCGGCCATCTGTTGAGCATTCCAGATCGACATCTTCATTGTAGCAGGTTTCTCTATTTTGTGAATAAAGAAGATTTGAGATGTTTTGGCTTGTCTATCTTATTTCATATGGTTGAGGTATGTTCCATGGTTATCTCTTTCTGTTATTTGTTGCATAAATATAAACACCTCTAAACAAATAGACCAACAAACTCTTTGATGAAATACCACAACCAGAAAAAAAGTTTTAAAAAGACACCAAAACCATGATGATCCTTGCGTAATGGCTTGGGATCATTACAACTTGAGCAACTGGATTTCTTGTTTATCACTAGCTCTATCCTGTTTCATCCCTTTATTGACTTCATCTCTAACATTCTTTTCTATAGTCCTTATTTGATTTTGTAACTTACTTATCAGCTGATTCTTTTGCTTCAGTTTTTCTTTCATATTATCAACTGAGAATAGGTTAGTTATTGCAAAATATCCCAAAGATCCTACTACCTCTCTAGCAAAGTCTTCTTCTTCCAAATGTTTTCCATCCAATAGTACTCTGTGTTTTTTGGCAGTTACACCTTCTTTCTAGTGTATTTCTTTCTTCACCACAACTTTCCTTTTTTACTAAAAAATAAATCGGAAGGAGGTATCTCTTCAATAGGGATAGGCATGAGATCTCCTATGAATGTTACCTCTACATTGGGGTTTCCTCTAGTGAACTGTAATGGTGTGACAACCTGAATGGGGCTACCGATTTCCATGGATAACTATTTTCTGGTTCCATCTGTAGTTGATTTTTCTGATGAAGACAATGGACTATCTTCTCCTTTCTTTATTAGTGTCTCTGCTTGATCTTTGGCCTATTTATCTCATACCTCTATCGCCAGGATATCTTCTTTCTGAGTTGAGAACTCATATTTCTCTAAGTTTTCCAGGGCTTCTTGTTTGCTAGATCTTATGACTTCTGGATTCTGGGTCTCTGTTTGCTGTGTAGCTCGAGACATTGGGTTTTAACCTTGTAATAATTTCAGAAGACTACTTCTTCGGTGATTTTGGAAGTTGTAAAAATCAATGATTTTATCAGGTGATAGAGCTTGAGCTCGGATAAAAAATTATTGGTAAGATTTCACGCCTCGAAACATTTCGTCTTGAGGGGACTCTTCATGTTCATACTTTTTAAGATTGCAACTGGCCATATGGTTTCCCACGACCTTCTGCGGGTCGTGCTTCTTGAATTCAATGTTAACCATCTTTATTTCTTCTAAGGTCGCAACCTCCACTTTGGAGTGGCCGAAATCCAATAAAGAAAATGCACCAATCTATAAGGGAAAAGATGGCCATACCTTTTTCTGCACTTCTTTGAGCTCTTTGCTAATCCCGCCGAGTACATTTTTTCGTGCGACCTCACGACACACCAATTGGTCTGGTAAAAATTGCAGTAAAGCATATGGGGGAACTGGAAAACCAAAAAATTTGATATAAGAGAATTGTTCCTCAATGTACCAGTATTCCAGTTTATCCAGGTTAGCCACAACTATGTCTGAAATTCTAGGAGGTCGGTGACCAAAAATAGCAGTGTGCATTGACACCGCTACCCAATTACAGATTTCATAAAAGAAATCCTTCGCCTTGTCTTCCTAGATTTTTGAATGATAAATATGAATTGGTTCTGCACTATCTGGAGTCCAGCTTCATCCTATCAGCGGGAAAGGCATCATGAAACAGATGGCATCCATAATATAAGCTAACATGAAGAATGAAGTTGATTTTTCTTTGGATTTCTTTGTCTGGTATTCTATAATTTCACTAGCTAGACTGTCCGACAATATCTTGGCCCAGTCGAAAGAATATCCTTCTGCCACTGTGTGTATAATGGGTACCCATGGTAGAAAGAAATGGGTTGTGTTCTCTTTTCCATAGAGTCTACACATCATAATGGCTATATACATGAACTATGGTTCTAGCGATGAGATTGAGTATATGCCATGAGAATCAGCTCTAAACTTTTTGGGGCGTGAGAACCAATCCTTGATCAAGTTGAAAAGACTCTTTCCATATTGATCACACTCCTTCTTGTTAAAATTCACTAGAAAACAGGTATTGTAAATGAAGTTTGGTGTTGAACATAGTTTATACATCATCTGTATGTGTTCCGGCCGAAATGACCCAACGACTATCTTCTGAGAATTGAATATAGTTCTAGTTGGGATATCCACATGATCCAGTGCCCATCCAATCATGTCATTGTAGGGTAAAAGCCCCGGCCTTGTTGCTATCTTATGTAGCTCTGCTTGAGCAATAATGTTGTATTTGGTACATAAGTCTTCATTTTCATTGTCGCTTGAATCATTAGGGAAGTTTACCAGTTCGTACTATAGGATGTTGAATACATGCATCCAGGTTTTAACTGTGTTTATACTTCTGAGTGAGGTGTTGGAAAAAACATATGAACTATGGCATGAACTCTCACTAGTTGCTTTAGCTTCTTTTCGTGGCGGCATGGTAGCAGTTCTCAAAAACCTGTTATTTTTCACAGAAAATGCATAGGACTGAGTATCTCTGTAAGCAAGCTCTACCAAAACGTGAATGTAAAAATGAAAAAATCTATCTTGCATTAAATGCATAAACTTACAAATACCTTTACTGACAATGCATTTAATTCTTTTAATAAAACGATTCGACTATTAATGCAGTATCTTATTTGAGATCATTTTCCCAGGTTGATCATTTATTAACATTAATGGTCACTATTTCATGATCAGAAAAGAAATTTGAAATCACCTATATCACAATCAGCATAAACTCAACGGTTAAATTAAAATGTTTTATTTTGTTAATAAATCGAGTTTATATGGTTAATTGATTATATTTAACCTTAATCCATTTCGGGGTTTTGGGTCCCGGGCTATCCTACTTCAGTTAAAGTTGTGATCCCTGAATCACGAAATCACGATTGATTAATTAATATTAATCATGTTTAACGTTTGTAAATAATCATGATTAATTAATGATTTCACGATTTCAGGTATTAGGAGTTTGAGTTATCGTTTGAGGCAGGATTCCTGAAACACGAAGTTGCGATAAGGTTAATTATCGTTAATCATTTTAAATTTTTAATTAACTCGATTTAATTTAAGCTAGCTTTGTGAATTTGCATATCGGGACTTTGGAGTTCTTTGTATGTCTAAATGTTAGTATTGCGAAACCCCGAAACCCGATACTTTGAACTCGGGGATTTGAATTTTTAATGAAAGGGAAGCTCCATGACTTTTAAAGGATTTTAGACCATTAGATTAATCAAAAGATTTTATCAAGGGTCGTATCCAAGCGCGCATTTGTCTTTATTTAAACAAAAATGAACTGTTTTAAGTCTAAAGTTTTAGAAAAATATATATGTTTCAACATGGTTTATGTTCAGGGTAGTTAGAAAAGTAGGAGACTTTTAGAGGGTTGTGATCTGCCTACATGTTTGATAGATGTAGGGAATTGAAAATATATTTGAACCTTAGAAAGTGTATCTTCTATGTGCCACATGGAAACTTGTTAGGCCACATATTATGCCGAGAAGGAGTATTGGTAGACCCAACCAAAGTTGATGTCATTGTGAACATGGCACCGCCTATGAGTGCTAATAAATTGCACTCTATGTTGGGGCACACATGGTACTATCACAAGTTTATCATAATTTATGCAAACATCACCGCACCCCTGGAAAATCTACTAAAGAAGTCAGAAGTGTTCTAGTGGACACCAGAGTGTGATAAAGGTTTTGACATCCTGAAGGAAAATCTCAGCACAACACCTATTCTAATATTTTCGAATTGGGAAAATGAATTTCATGTGCACGTAGACGCATCAGGTATTTCCCTAGGAGCCATCTTAGCGCAACTAGGAGATGGAGCCATGGATCATCCTATCTACTTTGATAGAAGGAATTTATCGCAAGCTGAGCACAACTATACAACCACAGAAAGGGAGGGTTTAGATATGATTTATTCTCTACAAAAGTTTAGACATTACTTGTTAGGATCCCACTTTAAATTCTTTACTGATCATTCTACGTTAAAACATCTAGTTAACAAGCATGTTTTGGAAGGAAGAATTTGTCTATGGTTGTTATTGTTTCAAGAATTTTCATTTGAGGTGATCATTAAACCCGGAAGATGCAATGTGGGCCTTGATCACCTGTCTAGATTAGATTCAGGAGAAAGGGGTGGAGTAGTCAATGATCAACTCCCCGATGCATACCTATTTTGGGTTGAGGCCGTACCAGAATACCTAGAAGACATAACATTCTTCTTAAGCACAAGGGCATGCCCATAAACGTACTCCACAAGTCAGAAACGTCATATGGTGGTTCGAGTAGTGGACTATCAATTGATTGCAGAGAAATTTTATAAGTTGGGCCTAGATAGTATCCTTAGGAGGTGTGTCTTAGATCACGAAAGACAAGACATACTGTGGGAGTGCCACAGTGGAGTTGCAGGAGGTCATGTTGGAGGAAAGGCCACTATGCATAAGGTCCTCCAAGCTGGATTATGGTGGGCCACACTCTTCAAGGATGCAAAGGAATATGCTAGATCTTGCAACGTCTATTAGAGAGTAAGCAAGCCATCACGACGAGATGAATTGTCTCCTCAACCAGTTCAAGCTCTGCAAGCATTTGAGAAATGGGTGGTTGACTTCATTGGGCCAATCAACCCCAAAACTAAGAATTCAAAGGCCAGGTATATTATTACCGTAACTGATTACCTTACACAGTGGGTGAAGGAAACATCTATTCAGGATTTCTCGACCAATACTATTTCCAGGTTTATTTTTGAAAGTATTATCACTTGGTTTGGATGTCCTAGGATTCTGACCAATGATTAGGGTGGTCATTTTATCAGTAGTACAATAGTGAAGCTTACAACAAATTTCTTAATTCAACATCATAAAAGTATCCCTACCATCCGCAAGCCAATGGAACTGTAGAGGAATTTAACAAGATTCTAGAGGGATGATTAACGAAGGTTTGTTGCACAAACATGGAAGATTGGGATGACAGAGTCCCAACAATTTTATGGGCTTACAAGACAACCACAAAGAAACTGCACAAGTATACTCCATTTCAACTAGTATATGGGGAAGAGGTTGTGGTACCTACATAGTTCATTACCCCGAGTCTATACATTTCACATATTAGACACATGTCAGAGGATGAAGCAGTCATACAGAGGGTTACGAAGTTGCAAGAACTTGAAGAGACCAGGTTTTTAGAAGACTTTCATTAATCAGTTGAGAAAGAAAGGCAGAAATATTGGCATGACAAACAGATTAAGACTAAAACATTTGTGCAAGGAGATAAGGTCCTACTTTATGATAGTCAGTCCAGAAACATCCAGGCAAGTTGCACATGCATTGGTTGGGACCATTTATAGTTGCGGAGATCCGACCTTATGGAGGAGTCAGACTTGCGCAAATGGATGGTATACTTTGGTCAGGATGGGTGAATGTCACCTTCCTGAAACCCTATATTTCTCATAACTAAGCTAAAGGACTGTTTCTCTAGTCCAAAGGAGCATGTATAATAGCTAGATTTGAATTTTTTTCAATTTCTGTGAATTCAGTTAATAAATTCAGAGTGTGCATTGTTGTTCTGAGACATGTATTTCATTTTTTGTTTAAGTGTTTTTTTGGTGTAGAACTACTTACTTAGAAGCATAGGATCATAAGAGCCATGAATCCATTAATGAAAGTCATTAAATTTGATGGGGACCCTTTCTGGTAGGAGGGAGAGTGAATATGAGCACAATCCTAGTCCATGTGCCACACGAACCCAATCCAATCATAGCCTTTATGACCACTACAGTAACCCGTCTGATCTCTATTAAACCATAAAGCCATGATACTCAAAGATGCCATCGATATTCGTGCCAGGATTCTCATCCGTTTAAACGGTAAGGTTTGAAGCCAACCATTTCCCTGAACAACTTGCTCAATGAATGCCAAGATCACTCAATAGGTTACCCTGTTAACCAATCCCTTCGAACAACTCAACTCCAAGTTCCGTCTATAGGGTTAATGATGAATGACCGTAGCAGTTATTACAGAACTTGCCAGCTAATCCCGAGTATAAGGTTTTGTGAACTCGGTGTAAGACATATTGTTTCTTAGAGACAAATTAGTGCCTTGCAAATTCTGAATTTTGCTCACGCTTGTGCAATCCCTTGGTCCTCAGTCGCGATCCCCGATCCCAGTTAGCCTATTGAAGTTTGTTGACAGTCCAAAATCATCTTTCTGAGAGCTACATGGAGCAGGAGTGTAGTTTCTAAGGATGTAGTGTTGAATGAGCCATGTGATCCTCGGGTCGAGATCATGGGTGATCTCAAATGGAAGGTCGAGCAAGTTAAACTCCTCGACCTTGACCTGACAGACCAGGTCTTGTTCCCACAATTGAACATGGATGTATTATGGAGTGTCACTCCATATGCGTTGAGAGGAATGCAGTTCATGCCGAAGCCAGAGTTCATCAGCCTCTTCAACTTCACCATTATGAATCTCAGAGATTGTTGGCCCTTGACCAAGTTTTGGGAGATTCTTTGTCATAGTGACCTATTTTGGGACTTCGACAGCCTGCCGAAGGAGGAGCACAAGATGAAGCGAATATCAAGGGATCTAGGCCTACTTTTGGGTCTTTTTTTGGTTTTGGGGAATATGTAACGAGAATGGGATTCCGGCCCATGGGTTTTACCCATGTTTAGGCCTATTTTGTAATATATAAATAGATACCTAGGCTAGATAGAAAGATGAGAGAAGTTGAATAGTGAATCTATGTGATGTGAATGTATGCTAAGTGAAAGTAGAGTCTGTAAGTGCTTTGTTCATGACTATGAGAGACTTGCAGAGCTAAGTGCAAGTTCTTGTAACAGATTGTGGAAGGCCATGTGCTGTAACGCAAGGAAGAAGGATCTAGCGAGCTGTGCAGATCTTTTGTCCTATGTGAAGTCGGGTTTTGATGGATCTATGCTTGTAACCGATTGATTGAAGATAATAAAGAAGAAGAGTTGGTGGATGTAGCCCCAGGGTGGGGGTGAACCACGTAAACACTGTGTTGTCTTTCTTTGTGCTTATCTTAATATGTTTATGTCTTCTTTTGCTAAGTGCATTGAAATGATTAGATAGATCTGCTTATGCTTAGTGCTAATGATGTATAAGAATGTTATATCTGATCTATATGAATGTGCTGAGTGCTTGATCTGCTAGATTTGACCTATATATTGATGATAATTTCTTAAGTACATTATATTAGTGTGAATGCTGCGAAGCCCTATTTTATCAGTGAAGTGATTATTGATTGTATATTGAGGAACTAACGGTGCTAAGTGCTTTATTAAGTTGTACAATCACAGATCTATGTCCCAACTAAGGTTGCAGACACCTGAGTCTTGCAACCACCCCTACCTCTACCTCGGGTGCGACTTCATCTGCTTTGCAGGCGTTGCTGAAAGGGTCGATAGTTGGGGCTTTGTTGGTGCGTTATTGTAGCATTGAACCCTGGGTCTGCCCTTGTTCCAACAAATGGTTCCATTGCCAGGACTTGAAACTATGATTGATGGGAACTGAGAATGAAGAAGCTTTGTGCAAAGATTCATCTTGAAATTGTGAAAACTTTGTGCGTAGATATGTGCCCTAGTGCGCAGTATTCTACTTGACTTATAAAGCTCTGTTCTAAAATAAAGAAGCCTGATCTGAAAGAAAGAGGTCGGATCTGAAGAAAAGAAGCAAGATCTGAAAATTTTGTGCTCTAAGAAAGGAAAAATTGAGATTTTCTGATTAAAAGAGGTAAGATCTGCAAGCTCTGTGCTCTGATAAAGGTAAGAATAGTTAAAAGTTTTAGATCTGGAAGCTTTGTGCTTTGTAGAAGTAATATAAGTGGAAATTTTTGTTTCTAACGTATGGATCTAGGTATGATTGATAGGTTTTGTCCTAGCTTGAAAACTAGGGAATTAATAGATGAAAGAAGACCTGATATGAATAGATCTGATAAGAATAGTGAAATATATGTTATACCTATGCATAGAAAGAATGTTTGGACTAACAAATGGATGTAGGATCCTAGAAAGAATTTATTGCAGGTTAGCTCCTATGATCCTAGCACGCAATATAGGAGAAGTTGGGGATCATTTAAAAGAAATAGAGGATTAACCCTCTGTTACAGCTACAAAAAACTGGGACACTTAGCTAAGGTATGCCCTAGGAGAAGACCTGGTTGTCTCTGTTGCAAAGCTATGGACCATGAAGTGTTGGATTTCCCTCGAATGATTACTAAGCTTGAAAGTATGAACATAAGACAAGAAAACCCTAATGTATATCAAGAAGCTAAGGCTATAGCAGAACCCTCGAAAGAATCAGAGAAGGTATTTCTACAGATGAAAGAAACCTTGAAAGACCACCGAAATTTTAGATTATCAGAGATCTTTAAAGAAAAGGAATGCATTGAAGCAAGAATAGGAGACTTCGACATTGAATGTGTTCTAGATGAGGAAACACAAGTGAATATCATGACAAAGAGAACTTGGGAAGCTATAGGAAGGACTGCTATGATTCCTTCATTAGGAGGAATAGGGTTATTCATAGGAAAACTGGTAAACCTATGTGGAAAGCTTACTAAGATATCTATGAATGCCAATGGAACTTTGATAGAAGAAGATTTTGAGATTATTCAATCTATTGAGGACAACACACCATTTAACATGTTACTAGGGAAACCTTGGATTAAAAGAGATCAAGCCAGACGAAAAGAAGAAGAAAACGTTTTGGAGCAGAAGAGACAAGAGTTAAAAGATTTCATGACTAGAAGGATCACATACTTGATTGAAGAACATGGGAATAGGTCGAAGCTACTTAACACTAGAAACCCAGATGTCGAAGCTGCAAGAACATTAGAAGACCCGCAGAAGACTGAAGTACCTATCTTGGATAAATAAGAGGTGTTAATCCTGAATCCTAGGAAATAATCTCAATAGTGTGAAGTGACTATGTCCAAAGACGATAAGAATCAAAATGGAAAAAGGACTACCGATATGAAGATCACTGGGAGGAAGGCTAGAAATCTAAGTAAGAAGAGAGATAAGTTTGAAAAGTTACAAAAGGTTCCAAAGGGAACTTCGTAGACAAAAAAATTGAAGAATGGGAGCTTCGATGGGATATCAAAATAGCGACACATGGCACTTAGCCATGGCAAGGCAATAAAGCCATTGGTACCGATATATCCATTCGACTGCCACTCCGAATGAGTCAGAAATCATTTGTAGCTCGACACAAGACCATTGGATCACGCCATAACGGACATAACAATAGTTAATGAGGCTTCATACCCGTTACAAGAGAACCGTTGTCGAGTTGTCTATTTATCCCATCGCGCCATGCATGGAGAACACTTTTTCTAACCAAGAATTTGAGCCTGTAGACCAAGTGAATTGTATACAGTGATAATTTCCCTCTTGCTGTTTATTCTAGTGCAGTATCTAATTTAATTGTGAACCCGATATTATTAATCCTGAGCACGTATGTCCGACGAGCTCACCGCAGTTGAAGAATCAGTAACAAAATTACTCCTCGACTTGATGACTGAAAGAGTCATGTCAGAGAGAGGATTGTCAACCGGTCTACAAGCATCATCGATGAGAGGAATGTCAGCCTCTCTGTCCACTACTCGAGCCAGACCATCATGGCCCATAGACGAAAAGTGAACTAAACACAGAGATGATATCATGAATGTTAAGTTCATTCCGAGGATATTTCCCACCTACCTACCACCTCTGAGTGACGTAATAAATCGAGATAGTGTGCCCAGAGACTTTGAGTATGATTTGGTTACTACGTACCTCCTGAAGGGGATACACGCAGTTCACACAGATCAAGAAAAGATAGCAGTGTTGAAGTTTAGCGACTTCAACCTCGAGGACAGGAAGGTCTACAACATGCTCGCCCCACATAAGTACCTGACCTAGATAAAAGGAAAGAATTCAAAGATCGTCCCTTAGTCATGGACCCATAACCTCGCACATTCCACACTGCTCAACGTCATGAACATTCCTCAATTCGAAAGGCACCAAGAAGTGAATTCATGCGTCAAACTGCTACTGTCCTGTTACCATGGCACATCCTTTGGTTAAACCAACGTATCATAATGGATCCGAAATTGATCACTTGGATCACAGGGATGAGTATGCAAGGCCTTGACCCACAATATTTATACCCTGGAAAAACAATGGATCATGCTCTAGCACGAAGGATAAAATACACCTACGATGATGTTGAGAAAGGGACGTGAGGATACAAGGTATCTTCTATCCAAAGCGGCGCAGTGCGCCTAGCCTGTCAATTGATCACAAGAAAGTTAGTCTGCAAGAACCGACCCACCCAAGTGACTGGTTTTGTAGTCGACCTTGCAGGGAAGTGTGCGGAGGGCCTACAAATGAATTGGGTGAAGTACCTCATGAACCAGTTGGAACTAGACTATAGGGAAGCGCAAGATCAAGGATACAAGTTCCACTTCAGTTCGCTTCTAATCTTGATTTCTTTCATTGCATGGGAGATGCCGAAAGGTGCGACCTTCCTAGACATCGAGCCCTTTGAACCTCTGGCCGTGAAGTTCAGTACATTGTGGTATTCCAGTGACATAAACAAGCAATGGCAGTGAAATGTCATTTTCCACACATATTCCAATCAGCTGAAGTTATCTATCGAGTTCGAGCCTCGCATCATGCCAAATAATCTCCACAGGTTTCGACCTTTAATGAAATTCAACGTGGACCGCCATTTCATTTATATTACAACACACGCTCATGAGCACAAACAAAAAATTCAATCTTACTACAAGCTAATAGAGGAGGACTTAGAAGAAATCACCAAGGACTAGTCGACGAACCTCTTCATTCAGTATACCCCGCAGAGATATCTGATTTAGACAGTCCAGAAACTGCGTCGGATACACCTGGACCTAGAAAGATAAAGAAGACCGAAGAGGTCCATGATTTAGACAGTGCATCCGTGAATACTGCTTCCATATCATCAGAGCAAGGAAGATATGGTAGAGAGATAGATGGCACAAAATTTGAACAGAAGAAAGGTGAGGTTACACCGCCTAGATACATGGAGGACCCCTCTAAGAAAAGGAAGGTTTCCTTACCGAAACCTTCCTCCTGGAAGAAAGTGAATAAAACCATGACCAAAATGCATACCATCCTCACCTCCAATGACTTCGATTTCATCATAGCAACCCTAAATGATTCTTCATTGGAGATAGAAGAGAAGAAATAAGATAATTAAGAGGAAGTGTTCCATCGGATTAAGGACGATCTCTAAGGAGTGCAGTAGGAACTACAATCCATCCGTGCAGTCTCTACTGTGCCTCTGTCAGTAGGAACATAAGAACTGGGAGATGAGCCATCTCAACTCCACCGCATCACTGATACAGTCGAAGCTCACCTTCGACGAGCTCAGGAAGAAATAGCACAAGCTACCTAGTTTTTGGCACAAGTATAGGGAGACCTTGTAGAACAATGCAGTGCTGCAGAACGGGAAAATATTCCTCTCCAGGCGAAGTGGGATGAAGAAAAATAACAATTGCAGCAAATCAAGGAACAATTTCTCGCAGAGAAACTTGAAGTAAAGGAAATGGTTCACAAAGCACTTCGTTCTGTGATAGTCATAGAAGTAAAGATCGAAGAGAGAGTTCCATAGCAGGTGACACAACTTGAAGAAATAATCCAGCAGCTCCAGCAGTGCATAGCAGAATTGGAGATCTGCACTGTGCCCAAGACCCCTCAATAGTAAGATACCAAAGGGAAGAAACCGTCAGCAATGCAGTTGATAGACTAAAATCTCTTTCCTTGGAGTGCAAGCAGCTAAGTAACCACAGTGCCCAAACATATGAGAACCTCATCGAGAATCTAGAGTTACAGGAATTAGAGTCGTAGCTCAAGGAAGAAAAGAAGCACATAGACACACTACAGGCGCAACTAAAGGCCTTGTCAACCATGGAAAGAATGAAGCGGTCTCAGGAGCAATGCACCGCCCAATAACAGATCCATACGATTCAAAGCAGAGTGACGGAAGTTACTCAACGGATTCAAACAGTGCAAGATAAGGCATCCCAATTATTCATAGAGGTTGAAAGCCGAGGAGCAGAGCTAGAACATGTTGTCATCATAGTAGAACAATGCCTAGAAGGGCATGTGAATGACACAGTGATCCAAGAGTTCACCAAGCAAGAGGTCATCGCACAACAGCAGTTCGAAGCAAATCGAGGAAAGCTCGAGGCCTTCAAAGCAGAACTTATCATACTAGAGTGACTTGGGATGAGTCACAGGTGAGTTTTGGGGGCCTGTTGGCCCTTGACTAAGTTTTGGGAGATTCTTGGTCATAGTGACCTATTTTGGGACTTCGACAGCCTGTCGAAGGAGGAGTGCAAGATGAAGCGAATATCAAGGGATATCATCCCACTTTTGGGTCCTTTTTGGGGTTTTGGGAATATGTAATGAGAATGGGATGTCGGCCCATGGGTTTTACCCATGTTTAGGCCTATTTTGTAATATATAAATAGATGCCTAGGCTAGATAGAAAGAGGAGAGAAGTTGACTAGTGCATCTATGTGATGTGAATGTATGCTAAGTGCAAGTAGAGTCTGTAAGTGCTTTGTGCATGACTGTGAGAGACTTGCAAAGCTAAGTGCAGGTTCTTGTAATAGATTGTGGAAGGCGGTGTGCTATAATGCAAGGAACAAGGATCTAGCGAGTTGCGCAAATATTTTGTCCTATTCAGAGTAGGGTTTTGATTTCTCTGTGCTTGTAACCGATTGAATGAAGATAATAAAGAAGAAGAGTTGGTGGATGTATCCCCAGGGTGTGGGTGAACCACGTAAACACTGTGTTGTCTTTCTTTGTGCTTGTCTTAATATGTTTATGTCTTCGTTTTCTAAGTGCTTTGAGATGATTAGATAGATCTGCTTATGCTTAGCGCTAATGATGTATAAGAATGTTAGATCTGATCTATATGAATGTGTTGAGTGCTTGATCTTATTGATATGACCTATCTATTGATGCTAAGTTCTTAAGTACGTTATATCAGTGTGAATGCTGCGAAGCCCTGTTTTATCAACGAAGTGATTATTGACTGTATATTGAGGAACTGATGGTGCTAAGTGCTTTATTAAGTAGTACAATCATAGATCTCTATCCCAGATAAGGTTGCAGACACATGAGTCTTGCAAACACCCCTGCCTCTACCTCGTGTGAGACTTCATCTGCTTCGCAGGTGTTGCCGAAAGGGCCGATAGTTAGGGATTTTTTGGTGCGTTGTTGTAGCATTGAACCCTGGGTCTTCCCCTGTGCCAAAAGAGATTTACCCGTGTTCAGAACTTTGAGTAAGGTTTCGATATGTACGAAGTTCCTCATCAACAGGGTACGTGACAGGAGCCTATGGATGGATGGAAAATACCCAATTCATGTGGAGAATATCCATCAACTTACTGGATTATCCATCRAAGGCGAGGATATATCCAAAGTATTTCAAGGTCCTAGTAAGCATGGGAAGAAAAAGGGAGAACCCTTCTTGTATGAACGATTTCATACTCAGAGAGGGGGGTGCATAACCAATATTGACCCCATTCTACCTGAGATAGTCAGAACAATGTTCCATGTGATTGCTAGTAAGGTGATGCAGTCACATTACAAGGGTGAGTGCACACTGGATGCCCTATCAATGGCATAATTTTGTGCCGATGGAGAAATATTCAACTGGTGAAACTACTTGCTGGAAGAACTCCTGGTCTCATGCGAGGAAGCACAGGAGAAGGGATGCACCTTCACTTATGGATACTTGTTAGTTGCGTTCGCCATGCATAAGTGGATGCCACTTGTAGGAATACCACTATCACCAGTAGACAAAAGATGACTTTCAAAGATGTTCGAGCCTTGGCACTCAAGGTCAAACTAGGAGAATACTGCATTCAACAATGCGACATTCTCAAAATGGTACAACTGGTTGCTGGACTCAATTCATAGGTTGCACATTCCTCAAGAATTTCTCAACCTGAACACATGAAACATCACATTCAACATGAACTGCCACCACACATTTGTCTGGCCAAGGCATTGCAAGTGAGAAGAATTCCACTCCTAGATGTTTCCATTCTTCCTCGACAAAGAGGCCTTCGAGAAGGAGGTCATATCATGGCTAGGGGTGAAATGAAACCTGCACAAGTCAGGGATGCAATACCTTTTTTCGGTGGAAATTTTGAAGAAAAAGGGACAGGAAAGGGGTAGGATTGAGCTCAGGCCCATAGGAAAAGAAGAAAGAGGATCCAATGCAAATGAACTCAGAGGAGGAGGAAGAGATGAAACCGTTGGAACATAAGAAGAGAACATTTCCCATGTTCTCACAGATTCTAGAGTAAGCCATGTTGAGAGGTAAAGATGTCAATGAAATCCTAAAAACTTCCTTTATTGGAGACCCATTGGTCAAGAAACCCAAGACAGGGCTCTCCCCTGTAAATATTTTGAACCCTCAGCTGATATCATCAACCATTCCTTGTACTCAAGCAATGACTCGAGTGGACCAAATCATGGACATTCAAGATGAACCTGAACCTGACACCACTTCATCCACCAGCATCATTACTGAACAACCCCCATCACCCCCACAACCCCAGTCACCACCTTGAGAAATCACCATCCCATCCCAAACCGCTGAAACAGATCCCATGCAGTTGTACCCCCCCGAGCTACCCAAATAGAGACCATAACTCACTTGTCCAAACCCTAAAGTCCCAAGTCAACACATTGTTTTGTTTGTACCAATTCAGGACACTCCTCTTTCAATGGAGATTCAAACAGTACTAATGCAACAAGTCCCAAGTCCTCATCGCACTACCTCAGAAGCCGAGGTCCAGATAGAGGTAGAAGTCCATAAAGAGGATAAAGTCCTATACCTTCAGGAGGAACCTGAGTCAACATTAGAACAAAGTGTGACCTCATTGTAAGAATAATTGGAGTTAGTACTCCAAAGTCCACAATAGTGTGTAGAGCTGATGCAACTCTGTATGACAAAAAACAATTCCTACCATTCCTTCCATCATGAACATTGAGGATGAGACTTGTGTAGTTTCCACAAGGTACATATACAAGGGAGGAATAAGTGGAGACACCTTCAGAGCATTTGAGGGCCAGTGGACTCCCACTGCAGGTCCGAGTACCTAGGGAGGCCACTCCTTCTTCTGGTGACCTCGATCAGTGGCCATCAATGCATCTAATTGGCATGATCAGAGCTTACACTGATCAATTGGCTCAGAGGCTACAACAGGTCGAGTGGGATGGAGAGTTCTCAAGGGAGGAAGTATTCCTCGCCCAAGCACACAAGACACAAGAGAAATATGCAAAGATCCAGGCAGACAAGAAACTGGAAAGATTCCAGGAGAAGCTTGCAAAATCCTATCCAGAGATAAGAAAGGAAGCACCACAACTGCCTGAATCTAGCACAGCAAGCGAGCCTGAGCAACAGATTGAGATACTTAAGGGAGCATGGTCAGATTTGGCTATTTTCCCAGAGAACCTTGAAGCACAGTTGTGGGAGAGTCAGTGTGAAGGAGAATAACAACCCAGGAAGCTTCAAGAGAAAATGGAAAAAGTAGTTCTTGAAGGAAATAACGCTAGAGAAGCACTACACAAAGAGACAAAAAAATGCACTGGGATATTTCACGAAGTTAGTGATTGGATGGGTATCATTGCAAGGTGCAACCAAAATATGGAGGATGTGCACACAAATATACAATCGCTTAATGAATAAGTTGTTGTCACCATGGATCCACTCGAGAAGAAGGAAACAATTGATCAAATCCAACATGCAGATAACGAGATGAATGCCCTATTTGAAGCACAATCAATAGCTAAGAAAAGAGCTATGGGAGTTTCGACCTGTCATTCAGACAACCTACATGCAGATGCATCAGGTAGATGCTACAATTGATTCAGAATGGAACTCCCTGGTCGCGTCCAATACTAATGGATGCATTATAGATGTGAATCAGTTGTTCATAGCTGAAGCTTCACTCCTTGCCAATAAGCGACAGGATAAAATTGTCAGTTTTCAAGGAGTAAGGAAGAGGGCCTTGGAGTTGGTCCTAGAGTTGGGCCCTTCGTTTGAAGAGGCAAAAAAGGAAAGAGAACAACAAGAATATGGAAGAAAAGTAGATATAGAGGATAAAGGAAAGAAATAGGCACTCCCAGAATCCATGGAAGAGCCAAGGACTTGACTCAAGGGTGAGTCAAGGATTGTGGTCGGAGCTTGTTGGGTCCTTTGTTTTTGGTTAGAATTTGCACAAGGAAGACTACAGTCCCAATTTTCGTCAAACACAAGTTGTGAAAGACACAAAGGAGTTGGATAGTGGAGCAAGCAAGGAAACAGGAAACGATTGGAAAGAGGGACAATGCAACACCAGCAAAGAGAAATAAGTTGTAACAAAACAAGAACAATAAACCATGCAAAGTCTCAAGCTAGAAAATACCAATCAGCCTATATATACGAGTTGTTTATGATTGTAAAGGGTTATATGGTGTAGACGATACAGTTGGGCTAGATGGGTGTAGGGAACATTATAATTTACTCCATGTAGGTTTTATGATTGTAATTCGTATCCATTTTGGGAAAATGGTAGATAGAGCTCTGAGGAATGAGTCCAGAGCTAGAAAATCTTGTAACAAAGTAATGACTTGTATCTGCTAAATTGTAGATGAGAAGCTATTTTGATGATAATATATGGAAGGACCTGAAATTTTGAAATATTTTGTGTAATTATTTGTCTATGATTATGAATTATCTCTTTAATTTACTTCTTCATGTCTGATAAGATCAATATGTTATAACTATTTGAAAATATTGTTGCAACCCCGTTGTCTTTATTACTAGTTATGAATGAGTTCAAATCTGCACTTTGATTAGTTCATCTTGCACAAGACTATGGTGAGTCTTGAAGGTTCTGTAAATCTGCCTAAATATTTTCCTTGCCCTTCCCTATCTTCTTGTCTTAGGTGCACTTTAGGTGAGACTTCTTTTCTCCGGAGAAGATGAAATTGACAACGCTCTAGACTACTCGGTGCCTTTTGTTGGTAACCTGAGAAGGACCCTGGTCTGATCAACTTTGCGCCAACAACACATCCAAGGTTTTTGAAATGAGTAATGATATTTCCTCTCCACAAAAGTACAAGGGATTAAGATTCAAAAGGCCTTGCTATTGGAGTAAGCTAATCTTATAGAAAATGGATTTAAGAAAAAATTGTTAAATCCCACTATCTATCATTCACAAAATACTAACCACTTATTAGTTTATAATTCACTAAAAACATGTTTTTACACTTAACGAAAATTTCAATAATATTAAAAATTTCAATTTTTAATATTTCATTTTACTTTTTATATTATATTTGATGAGAGAAAATGAAGATGTATGCTTATCATATGTATGAAATTTATTTTTATATTTTTCTTAATTTTTAGTTTTCCTTTGAGGTTTTTCACATATGCATTTTACTTTCTTTTTCTTCTTCTTCTTCTTATTTTCAGGGAAGGGTTGTAGTTGGTGTAGTATAATAGTAACCCAATACAATGTAGTTGGGATAATTTAAGAGTAACCCAAGACAATGTAGTTGGGGTAGCGTAAGAGTAACCCACAAAAATGCACTTCAGGTGAATGGTTTCCATGTAGTGCAAACCTTTTTAAGGGTTCATTTTTTATTTTTCCTTATCCTTTTCTCTTTTTTTTTTATTTTTTTTTTATTTTTTATTTCCTTTAATCATTACTCTTTTTTTTCTCCATTTCCCCATTCTCAATAGGTGTTAGGCCATAGTCTTAATGGAAACAAATACAAGAGTTACAAGAATATATAATTCTTGTTTAGAGTCTATCGTTAAGGTCACTATTGTGGTTGGTGAGCTTCCCTCCATATAGATATTGTAGGGAATAGGGGGGTCCCATAAAGGTTTCATTATACATATATACATTTTTATCTTCCACAAAGTGCATTGTATTCATTTATGTGAGAAAATTTACAACACATTTAGGAAAATTCTCAAGGCATAAAATCAAAACCACTTAAAGATTAACTCACTATCATCACTGCATTATTACATCCAATATAGACTAATGAATATAGGAGAAGTGTGTTCATCCTATAAATATGAAACGATCCATAACATACTATTTATGGACAAAACCTTTCCTCGTCAAAATGCAAAAAATGAACAAGAGACCAAAATCTTCCACACAATTCAAACATATCCAATAGACTCCTCTAAATCAATGAAAAGAGAGTCTGGAGGAAATTTGTTAAAGACAATTGAATGGGGGGCTAGAATATACCACACCATCCTTTTCCTTATAAATGTGGATTAAAATTTCTTCCAAAAATACCACTGATTTTTCCAAAGAGTTTTATTTGTTTTTCGTTCTCCCTATAAATATTAGTAAAGGATATTGGTTGGAAGTGTTCCTTCATTACTAATATATGTTCCATCAATGATTCCAAACCGACATTTTGAATATTTGAAATACCATTCATCTAATATATTATGATCTTGGGAGTCCCCATGAACCTATAGGTTCACAACCTCTCTTTCCAAAGATATCCTAAGCAAATATGAAAGGAATATAAATATCAAATCTACCCAATTGTTGCATCAAGTACCCAAACCAAGGGAGAAATACATAATATGTATTGGACCAACATACATAAATCCTCTAGCTCCACACTTGACTGGATTTCCACATGCCACACACACACAAAGGGAAGCCACCTTTTTGGATCTATACCTATAATCTTGTTCCCATCCCATGCAATTGTAGTAGCTATGAGTAAGGTTCTTCATACTTAGCTAGTCGTTAGGGTCCCACCCTAACTACCCTACTTAACAGAGTAGATTTTTACTTAAAGTAGTAAGATCCATATTTATTAAATAAGTCTCCATGGGGTAGTAGTGTGTGAAAGAAATAAATGTAAGTGGCCTCATTAAACAAGGTCCACTAGTTAATAGGTGATGCCTCACTATGGAGGTCACTAGGTGGTTAGTGTTTTTTTCAATGGAAAACTATATATAGAAATATAAGCTATGTAATAAGGTGTCAATTGAACATTATTTTATTTGTATCTCTACTCATGATGGAGGTTCCCCCTCGAAGGGACAAGTAGACATTGCATCTAAAGGTGAATATAAATAAAGGTTTGATTATTGTTGTTATTTCCAATTCTAGTTTTGTTTATTTTCTTTTTGTAGCTACATTTCCTTATTCCTTGATCTGTTTATTTTATTTCCATAGTTGTATTCCATATATTTTTCTCTAAGTACTCCATTTCATCTAACAATGAACACCACAAGTGGTATCATAACACTTACCTATGCCAACACACACTCTAATTTTAGAAATATTTTTAGGCTAGATATGTGTTTTGGAATTTTTAAGTAGCATGGAGATCTGTTAATCAATAGGTAATCCCATAGTTGGGGAAGATTGAATGTACAAAATACAAGATCCATTACTTGGTTGGAGACCTTTGCAACCTTTTTTGGTAGTCCTTCAAGTAGTACTACATCAGACAACACCTATATACAAAATTGTCTTCCACGTACCTATGGTTATATTGAAATCCCCATATTCACACCTAAAACCAAATATACATAATATTTTTGATCATACTATTTATACAGTACACTGAGAACAACACTCAAGGATATCAAGAACAACACTCAAGGATATAAATCATGTGTACCAGAGAATTAGGTAGTATGGATAATAATACGATCTATCCTCCTTAGTTGGTGTCATGAAGTATAGATAAGGGTATCGTTTATCTTCCTTGGTTGGTGCCATGAAATAATCGACCAAGTCCTAATGTTGGAAACCCTATAGTATATCATAGAGATATAATATCACTTTACACTCCTCTATCCATATAACCTTGAACCTTAGCTCTTTCAGGACAAGCAACACAATTCCTACACGATTTGCAATATCATGAATTTGGGAATTTTATCAATGTAGTAATACTCCTAGATTAAAAAAAAATGTTTGGGGCCCACCAACACCATTGTAGTATACCTAGTTCAAAATAATCATTGTGATATTATAGTCATAGTGGTGTCACTTTGTAATAAATATTTTTATGTGGATCCACTAGTATAATTTCTTCTGCCCCCCCTCCACACATTCCTCTCAGGACATTGATTGTGTTTGTATAGATCTTCGATAACCTCTTTGGTGGGTCCAGTAGTAACATGAAAAACACCTATAGCATGTTATCCATGGATGAAGTAAATAAAATAAATGAGTCTCACTCCAAAAAATGGAAATTATTCTACCTTCGCTCACTACACAAGTTGGCCTTTGTTTTTATTATATTGGAAAGATGAAGGGTAAGGTTGAGGAAGGTGACCATGAAGTTTGTGAAGGTTCCCATAAAGGTAAACAAATTGAAGAGGGAATAATATCCCACTTATCCCTTATCATGTTTTTTTTACAGTTCCCACATACCTCACCTCCTTATAATTAATTTGAATAAGTTTGATGGGTTCAATCCGATTGATTGGGTGTACCAAATGAAGCACTAATTTTCCCATTATGCCATATAATATGATCTATTAAAAATTTGAATAGATGTCCTCTATATGGATAGTGAATGTTTTTAGTGGTGCTAATGACGTAAATACATCTCTAGGGGTCACTACATGGAGGAAGTTTTTGAAATTCTTATTCACCCACTCGATCCAAGATACAATTTTTTTGAGACAACTTACCAAATTTTACTAAACTGGCATGGTGGGAGAATACATTTATGCTTTTAAACATTAGTATGTTAGAAAATAAAATAAAATAATACATTTTTTATGCATATCTTTATCAATGGTCTTAAGGAGGAAATGTGAGCCCAAGTTGTGATGACCTACCTCGCTACTTGGTTGGAGGCCACTCAACTTGATCATTTTGTGTAAGTTGTATCATGTTATCCCTCGAGATGTTCCAAGATATCAATGGAATAATGTTGAGGCATCCCTGGGCCTCACACTCAGGATGAGCCTCAAATCCATGCTTGTAGTAAGTAAAATTATGCAAAAATTGGGTAAGTTTTTCTCTCTCTTATAAAACTCTTGGTCCTCAGTTAGTCTCAGTCCAAATATTTAAAACCTTCAACTCCATAAGGAATTTTCCATGAGTATTTCAAAAATTTTGTTTTAAGATTGGGGAAATGGTGAATTAGAAGAACTACAAGATAAGAATATAAGGCATTGCAGAGAATGAATCGTATATCTTATGGAAATATAATAACGTGTTGAGCAATTAATAATTTAGTAGTTCTAACACATATAAGGGATCATTAAAAGATTCATAAAAAAATTAAACATCTTCAAATATTTAAATTCGTGGAGGTACCCTCTACACATCATTAAACATATGAAGAAATGAAAATAAGTGGTCATTGTTAAGAGGAAATCACTTTAGTATCATAAGAATACAACACACAATAACACTGAACATGTTATATAACTTGTTACTTGAGATTTTATCAATGTAGATTTGATACAAGAAGATACAATGAGAAGGGTGCCTTTTACAAGAGAAAATGCACAAAAAGAGAAATGAAAAACTCAAACATAATGCAGGGGATGAATCTCATGAAGCCTACAACCTTAATTATCTATCTATGCTTGAGAATTGTGATCAAACAACTCTGGTTGTAAGAAAATCTTAAATTCCCCAAAGTGTTGACCTGAAAAATGAGCTCCTTATCTTGCTTTATAGGCTCTTCATTTGTGTGAAAATGGTTCATCTAATCCAATACTTCTTCTTGAAAATGAATACTTCTTCTCAAATTCTTGATATCGCCTCTGGTTTTCTAACTGACTTGTAATTGAATCTTACAGGGTTACAAAAATAATTTTTTACCACCAAAGGTTAACCTGTTGATGTTTTTTTTGGGTGTGTTCTCTTCGTCGAATTGAGACTTTGTCTAATTCCTGATGAGTGGCTCAATTGATTCCCACTATTGTGCTAAGCATTCTTGATATTGATTGACGAGAGGGAAATTTGAATATTTCCTCTCAACTAACAGCACCCAACGAATTAGGACATAATTGACGAATCCCTTAAATCTTTTGCCTCAAGATTCTCTAGTGTATTCATTAGATTGGAAATTGTACATTAGGATATATTATATGGAATCCCATTGATCTAAAGTTTGAACTAATGATACCAGAGAAGGACATCCTTTCCTTCTTGAAATGCATAACACACTCTCTCGACGTATGTAGCCAAATGGTCGATTATCTTCTCCTGTGGGGAGGGATTGTGCAGGTGGGTCATCATATGTGATACTTGGCATATGAATAACTCACCTTTAGAAATAAAATTACTCATAGATTAGTTTTTCTTTGTTTCTTTGGATTTCTCTTATAGGAACTAGACACGTTCTTATGGAGACAGACGATGGGGGCCAAATCATTCACTATACTTGGTGGTATATTCAGAAATTTGTTACTTGCATGGGTGTGCATGTGTGGGTTATGATTACTTTCCTCTATCAGTTAAATCTAACAACAAGATGATTGGTGAAAGGACATAGACATGAGGCCAAATACCTTTTTATGTATTGCATCATCTCCAACTAATTTGGCAGGATGTCATTATATCCATTGCCTACTTGAAATATTGTTCCTCGTGCCTTTTTACGAACATGTATCACATTCTCAATGGATTAATTATTTTTAAAGTTTGGGTGGAGGCACAAAATTTTAAGTGATGTCATCATGGTTCCATGAACATGTGGAAACCTCCTACCGATCCATGTCATTTATCATATGGCTATGGTCTCTACCTACATGTATTTGAGTTTGATATGGTAAGTAGAATCCCCAACAAACCCTTTTTATATAGGCGGAAACCTTAGACTAAATATGACAAGTGACCTGTTGGCATTGCCAAGATGTCTCTGATTCTTGCGAGTGTCTCAAGTGGAATTTTGTATCGGCTATAGGTTTCAATGAATGGGTGGACAGATGTGCAATGATAATGATTATGGAGGTGGTTAGGAGAAACCAAAATATTTCTATCGCGACCCAACAGTAATGGTTTATCCCTCTATATTCCTATTAGGTGACAACCTTCACTTCTGAACATGTGGATCCTAAAATTGTCATCACACCTCATATGCATGTTATCTCCCATGCATATTTTCAATGCGACATCAATAATTCATATTAGATTAGGCTCACTTGCAACCATTAGATTATCGAACTTAGTACATCTTCATTAGCACTTGAATCTTAGGTCATGGTTTCATGATATAACCTTTTCTAGAGAAAGGCTTAATCATTTCAAGGGCACAATTACCCCTTTTTTAGCTTCCGATAAGATCCCAAGAACTTGAAATTTATCCTTCGTCCCTTAGGGAATGATTGTTTTGCTAATTTCTCTAGGTTTCTTGAATTTATGCTATCTCTTTTCGCTCCAAGAGCTATGTAATTTCACCTTCAACCTCTATTTCGCCTAATATTGACCTTACAACCTTGAACAACATATATATTTGATCTAGGGTCAAATCTAGTACTAACATCAGCTCCAATGGGGATAGGATACCCCTGTGGTCTGCTAAGAAATATATACTAAGTTCCTTCTTCTATTGGGTTATGGAGTCTTCTTTGAAATGATAGAACCCCCACGCACCTGAAAAATGATATGATAGGTGAAAAAAAATTGTTCAACAACACATAGTGTTAGAACCCTAACTACTTGCTTGTGTAATAAATGGTGAATGAGGTAAAATTAAAAATACATAGAAATAAATTGAAAAGATTTATTTATGTACAAGGTGAGAAGCTTTGCAACATTCAGTACTAGAACAAATTCTTGAGTAACCTACCATTTAAAGGAGCCCCAAACAAATCTCCATCCAATTGAGCCAATTCATATGTATTATTCTCTTAAGCTTCTACAACTTGGAAGGGTCCAAGCCATAGGTTGTCAAATTTTCCATGTTTCCCTTTCTCTTCTATTATGTCATCCCACTTTAGGACCAGGTCACCTGCCTTGAAATTTATTTCTTTGGTCCTCATGTCAAAAATTTCTTTCATTCTTTCTTGGTGAGCTTGGGACTTTATCTAGACCTACTCTCTTACCTATTGGACTTTAATCAACTGGATGATTCTTTTTTTCATGTCATCAAATTATACCTTCTCATCTTGTAGAAGATTCATCACATGGAGACTAAGTTGGATAGGAGAAATGACCTCCATTACATATACTAGATGAAAAGGAGAAGTTTCAATAGACCCTTTTATGCTTACTTTGTCTTCCCAAGCTACATATTTCAGGGGCGAATCCCATGCTTTATTGTTTTGGGACAACATCTTCTTAATGATCTTGATGAGATTTTTATTTGAGGAATCTTCCAAGCCATTTCCTTGGGGATAATAAGCAGTAGAGTGCCCAAGATATATGTTGTAATTTTGGAAAAAATGTAGCAACTTGGCCGATTTGAAGGCTTGGGAATTATCATTTATGATATTTCTTGGACACCCAAACACGACCAAGATGTTCTCCTCAAGAAACTTGATGACGATTGTGTCAGTCACTACTCTTGTGGGGATGGCTTCTACCGACTTGGTGAAATAATCCGTGGCTGTTAGGATCCATTTATGTTTCCCATTGGAATTTGGGTTGATTTCACCAATGAAATCCAAACCCCATTGTTGAAAAGGTGCCTCTGATTTAATAGGCCTAAGTGGGAGGGCTTGCAACTTATACTTTCTTGCAAACATTTGGAACTCTACACATTATATAACCATGCAATTCACATAAGAAAATAGTGAAGGCTGCCAATAGTAGCTATCCCTGAGGAGATTATATACAGTGGCTCTCCAAGCATGGTTACCCCCACACACTCACTTTTGAAACTCGTTTATAATGTCCTCAGTTTCTTCTTCATTGATGAAATTCAACAATATTCCTCCAGGATCCTTCCAAAACAAATTTTCTCCCAAAATACAATACTTTACCTCTTTGAGTTTAATATGTCTTTCCTTAGTTTTGTCCCATGATGGTTAGAAGCTTAAGTTCTATAGGTAAAAAATTACATCCTTGTACCACTCAAATTGAGAAAATTTAGGGCTTACCTTCAAAGATTGTTCTTGTGTTTCATCTTCTTCTGGCTCAGTTTCTATGATGTCTATTGATAGAGAATTTATATCAAGACCCTACAATTAAATTCAACTAGTACTTTTGAAAGTCCTTTTCCCTTTATTAGATTAGTGGGTTTGATATCCAAGTCATATTCCTGAAGTTTGGAAATCCATTTACCCTTCTCCCTTCACCGTCCGACTGCATAAGAATAAATTTTATTGGAGTAGTGGGTACATCAACAAATATGTTTTAGTGAAATATATAATGTCTAAAAGCTTTCAATTCCTCGACTACGGAATATGCTTATTTCTCTAGGTTTCTATATCTTAGTTCAACATATCTTAAAGATCAGTGAATAAATATATAGGCTACTCTTGGTTTTATTCATTTTTCTGTAGCAACACAAAAACTATGGTATGTTATGAAGAAAAAAAAGAAGAAAGGAACTCCTTATCATAGTTTGGGATGACTAACACTGGAGACTCTCCCAATGCCTCTTTGATTCACTGGAAAATAATCTTTAGCCGCAATATTCCATTTTACATCATGGTCTTTATTCAACATGTCTATGATATGATTTACCATTTCAACAAAATTTGGGACAAACCTCCTCAGAAAATTGATTCTTCCTAGGAAGGATTATATTTCTTCTTGTTTCTTGGAAGGGAAATTTTCTTGATGGCCTCTACCCTTTATGGATCTATATTCACCCCTTCTTTGGATACAATATGACCAAGGAGCTTTCATTTTGTCATAGAAAAATAATAATTCTTAGGATTTAAAGACAAGACAAATTTTCTGCACTTCATAAAATTCTTCCTTAGATGTCTGATCTGATCTTCATATTTCTTTGAGAAAAAACTCATGTCATCCAGGTATATAAAAATGAATTTTTATTTTTCACCCAAAAAATCTATTTCCATAGCTCGTTGAAATGTGGCTCCTGCATTAATCAAAACAAAAGGAATTTTATCATACATGAAAGTTCCCCATTAGGTTGTGAAGGCTATCTTTTCCCTATATTCAAGATGAATGGACACCTGGTTATATCTTGAGAAACCATCCATCATGGAAATTATGTTTTCTCCTATTATTTTTTGTAGTATGTGATCGTGTTGGTCTTTTCTTTCTCTCTTCTACTATATGAGTTGTTGACCCAAGTTTCATGTCTTTCATGTTACCAACAAATCCTCTAAACCTATCGTCCCTTCTGGTAAACAAGAAGGAAACACAGTACACAGAATGCACTGTGCAGTCTCACCCAAGATAGCTTTAAATGGGAGTCTGTAAGACTCAGGTGTTTGCAGCCTAGGATTGAGTATGAGATAGGGGTTTCTTAACCATAGCCATGCACTATGAAATATGAAGGTAATCTACCTATTCCTCACGGGTACACATTTCCATTACACAGTTTACTTCCCGAGCAACATATTTGTGTTCCATAACAATATATTAACTCATTTATTAAGCATAACCATAAACTGCTGAAAGAAAGTAAAGAGATGCATACATTCATCACATTACACAGTTATTATCGTGGTTCACCCCCTCCTGGGCTACGTCCACAAATATTTGTCTCTTGGCTCTTTTATTATGGTAGTTTTGCATTTCCGGTGCCGCATGCTTACAATTCCCCTCCTATGGGTAAGATCCATATGAGGTGAACTAGATTGCACCAGGCTCTACATCCTGCGAACTAATCCTCAGATCTACCTTCTCTCCTCCATTATAGCTCAACATATTACAAAAATGGTACATAACCTTATTGCATAACACCTCCCTTCATGTATTACTCTATTGGAATGTTATAAGAACCTGAACCCTTACAAAACAGTAAAATTACTGTAAAAACGCCAACATAATATATAAAACCCAATCAACCAACCTCTATATGATACCTGCGTATTTGTATTTATACATTTCAGACTCTTCATCCTTCTTACCAAAAATTACCAAAACCCTAACCCTATCGACGTTAGGTCTTCCCCCATGCATGCATGTTGTTCTTCCTCCATCTTTCCCTTTCCTTGTGCACACTTTCTTGCATGTGCGTGTGCTATTCTTTCTCCAGTTGTTACTTCCATTTTTGTACGCTTTCTTTCCCACGATCATCCTTCTTTCCACCTCATCCTGGTGCCAACAGGTCCCCAACACTGACATGTGACTAGTCCCGAGTCAGCTAATCTTTATGGGCTGCCTCGATCTCCTTGGTGATCATATGGAACTTTTCCTTCAACTCTGCTTATTTTGTCAGTGCCTACATGGTCTTCTCCTTAATGGTATCCACTACCTGAAATGCCACTTCTTTGCTCAATAATCCTTCACATTCTGCCTGTGTCTGTGCTATCTGTGTTCTAGCTCCTTCTTCTTATGCATGTACTTCTGCTACCCGTTCCTACAACGGTTATATTTGAGCCTGACGCTCCTGTTTCTATGTCTGCCTAGCTATAAGCTATGCCTACATCTTCTTTATCTCCTGCATCCATTTGACTCATTCTAGGATTGATATGGTCTTCTTCTTCTGTTTGATTTCTTGGATCGATGTAGTGATCCTCTCCTCTTCCTTGTCCCAATGTTGGACCTGTGGATCCTCCTCCAACCTTGTCCAAAGTTGCACTTCTTTATCGAACAATTCCGCTGTTGTGATAACATGTTTCTCTATATATTGCAGTTGCGTTATTGATTCCTTCTTTCTTTGCTCCTTTACTGTTGGTGGAGTTATTGGTGTTAGTTGTTCTCGGAGGCCCTCGATCTCCTTCTGATATCGATCAATTTCCTGCACAATCTAGTCGATCTTTTCTGCGGATGGGAGTTCATTTCCTTGCACAGTGCTTGGAAGTTTCCCAAAAATTTCTCCACCCTTCATTCAGTTCGTTTCTCACGTTATTTCTCTTCTTGGAGTTTGGGATAGCTGCTCACAATCATTTCCCGATTGCTTCAGCCCTTGTTGTAGCTTCGACTAATTTTATGTTCGAAATTTGGATTTTGTAGTCGGCTAAACTTCATTTTATAGCCTTGATGGGTCATGTAAAGACCAATTGGATGGTCAAAGTCAGCTAATGTTATGCATCCCTAATTTAGATCATGCACACAAGATGTTAGGTTTGATGTAGATCGTTTTGTTTGCGTGTGGCATTGGGAGGGCTAAGTTTCTTTCTTCTACCTCCACTCTTTAGTTGGTTACGTGTTTGTTATTGGCTCTATTCCTCTGTTACTGCTTGCTCTTTGGAGTGCTCAGAATTGTCACGAGGCTATCCATTTCTTCATCTTTTTGCGGTTTATCCACAGCCTTGATGTGTTGCATTGATCAATGTTACGCTTCAAACGGTCCAGGGACCATTAAATGATCGTTATCCATTTTCCTCTGTGATCATATAGTCTAGTGTTTCTCGTTGCACCTTTGATTTCTTGCGATGCCTCTTGCCTATAAGCGTCTTAGTTCCCATGGTTTCTGTTGATGCTGGGTTGGGGTGGTCTCCCTACGCTCCTTAGCTTGTTTTTGGTTGGTTGGTGGCTTTCTTCCCATACGGGTTCCTGCTCTGCTTTGACCCTTTGTCTTCTGAGTCAACCTATTTTGACGGATGCTTTGACCCTTTGTCTTCCTGAGTCAACCTATTTTGACCCGTCCTTGGTTTATTGGACACTGGGACTTCCGGAAGCTGTGTTTCCGCCTGTGTTGTCTCTCCTTCTGTTGTTCTTTCTGGTACTTCCTAGGTAATGGCTAGGATCCTCCATTCATCAGGCCATTCGCTAATGACCATGTCTATATCACCTTCTATGATGCAGTAGCACATCGATAGCCACTGTGTATATGGATCCTGCCTTGGTTGTATCCACATGGCTTGACGTGTAGCCCAAAAGTTAGCGATGTCCCCATATCGTGTGACAACCTCTAGTGTTATTCTCCATGATCAACTGATAGACTCCTATATGTCCCATAGGTAGGCTTCAAATATGATTCCATTCTCCCTCTTATGCCTGGCCTATGGCCCAAATCTTAGTAATAGATATCTCACTCCCACTGGCTATGGTCTAGTACAAAAAATTACATACTCTGGTTCCCGCCATCCCATGAAGGCTATGAGGGTGAGAAACCATGAGTAATGGAATTCTGTACCTAGGTCCTGCACATCCTTGCAGTCCACTTGGAACAAGTCTAATAGATAGTGCTCCCAATTCATGGAGGTGCCTTCTACGCACTGAGATGCAACTACAGTGACTCCTGCTGGTACTTCATCTTTGCGGAATTTTCTTAACAATTTACAAGCTAAAATATTTGCGCCCAATTGTGTCACTGCATTGTTGATTCGTTTTATTATAATGCCTCTTGTTCCACTGGTGGTACCATATTTCTTCTTCATTTCCTCTGCTAACACTTTCTCCCTGGATTTATCGTCCAGAATCAGCGCGGTATCCATACCCCTGCTAGGTAGTCCTATTATCTGTGCCATAACATAAATAGTTATGGGGACAGGTTTGTCCAGCCATATATCCCCTTTGTGCATGACTGCTAATAGTTGCTTGATGCATGCTTTCGCATACTAGCCTATGCCAAAATTTGGAAGTTTGAGAAAACCTAAAATTCTCGTCCTGTCAAGTCCATCTACCCACTGACGTGGTTGGTTGATCGTTTCTCCAAGTTGGTTTACAACTAAGTTCTACATAAAAACCCTCGGTGCAAGTTATGGGTTCTTGGTTTCGTCTGATACGTCATGGTAGGAGTAATTGAGCTTCCCGACGTGACCTAGTAGTTGCGAATCTACATATACTCCATTTGGTATGTGTGGTAGCACAATTTCTGATGTCGGTTTCTTGTGAGGTGATCTTGGTATCTGAACATTGTCTTCCTACTGTGGTGGCTAGTTTGAAGTTCCAACAACTCCTAGTTTCTCCCATGTAAGCCACTCTGGCCAAGCCGAGGTAGTTCCAGCGGTATCCTATATTGGTTGACCTAGGCAGGGTGCTTGTGACTTGTTTGGTTGCACTGTTGCTCCTAGATTCTGTGCCATTCCATTAACTTCCATGGCTGCATCATTTCTTTCTAGTTTCACTTCCCGTTGGGTTTCTGCTTCCTCGTTCTGAGGCTCCTGCATTGTTGCTGGTGTATCTGCTTTCATGGCCTCTACTTGTGTCTGTTGAATCTCTTACAGTATCAGTGTAGAGTTCACCGGTATCATCTTTGGTGATGGGAACTCGTCGAAATCAACGATCTCCAGCTGCTACTGCTCATTTTCTTCTAGCGGTCCTCGTGACCTAGTTTGAACCATAGTTGTTCTTGCTATCTGGCCTAGTTCTGCAAGCTTCGGTGGTGCCATAGTGGTGACTGTCGAATGTTCACTGAGTTTGAATGACTTT
>SNQJ01S0024308.1:76546-97855 GCA_010110895.2 Picea sitchensis
TTGGGTAGCACATTCACTTTGGATCCTAGGTCTAGGATAATGTCTCCCATATTGAAATACCCAATGTTAGAATTTAGTCTAAACTCCCTACTTTTTCTTCCTCGGGTGTGTAGGTGATTGACGATTTTTGTTTCTATCTTTTCTTCCATCTTGCTACTGCATTTCTATAGTATTTTTTTCAATATTTTCATAGATGAAGGATCACTTAATACTTGTTATAACCCTAAATTTCACCAGACATGCATACCTGACATCAGGCCATCTTACTTGCTATCTTTGTCAGGCCATCATTGGACATATGTTATAAAAAAACCATTGTTTTGAAGGTGTACGCACCTTGCAACACTATTGCCCACGTACACATGCTTGTTTCACAACTACAACTTGCGTACACTCACAAAAAAGCACGAAAAATAAAAATTGCAAAGGGATATGAGTTTTCGGGTCGTTACCTAACCATTTGACCGCCCATAGCCAGTCACCCTAACCATTACTATCTCTTTTGGCCTATAGAATAAGGTGTTGGGGTCCCATTCCAAGAAGAATCACGATAGAATAGAAACTCTTCCCATTTTAGTATTCCCCCTTTGCCCCAATATTTTTCAACCACATTGTGAGTTTGAGCCAGAATTCGTTCTTCCTCCATTGCAAACCCTTTCCATTTCCCTAGAGAGAACTGAAGAGGAGAAAAATATGTGGAAACAGTTGGTTCATGGTGAAGAGGAGCCCAGGACCGAGTTCGAGGAGTAGTTGTTGGTCTCATATTGTAAACAACTTTTGTGAGATTAATATAAAGAAATATTTTTTCCGTCTTGCCAAATGATGTCTTAAATATTTATGATTTGTTTACATTTTTTGTTGTTGTGATGTCTAACCCACTAATCCTTATATAGAATGCATGCTTGTAGTTTCTTGTTTGTATTTTGGTGAATGAAGTTTGGCCTTGAGAGGAGATCTACAGTCGATAAACAACCAAGCGCAAAGGGATCGACACCGAATGCAGAGTTTAAGGTATGCCTACCAGATCCCTACACTTTGTCTTTTATGTATGATTGTGGGGTAATGACAGGATAGTTGCTAAAAGTAGGAGAATTTAGATGGTTAGATCTGCCTGCACTTTAGAACCCTAGTGTAGTCCATAGAGGGGTTTTCCCACTATAGCATGATTGGCAACCATACTGGGGAGACCTCAAGGGTTTTTTGGGGATATTCTTTTTGTGTGTTTTTTATCAATTTATTTACTATTTCTTGAGTTTATGTAAGCTTCTCTGTCTTTAAGGGATTCTGGTCTTCCATACCAGTACTCCCTGCCTGTGATTGACAATTGGTTTTCATTTTTTTGAGAAGTTGAAGAGGTGTACGCAGCCTGTAGTGGGCCGGCACATGTACAAATGCACCCTGCCTTTGGACAACTTGCATACATACGCAGGATGTTGAAGTATCAATAGTGTTCCTGTGTTGAGATTTTTTTTTTTAAAAGAAGAGATAGTCATCCTCTTCCCTGTCAGAAGTCACACTTATCAGGGGTTTTCTTGATCTATCCCTAGTCTCTATTATAGCAGTTTGTATCCTAGGTTTGACCTCAACATATCTTTCTTTTTATCAAAACATTTCTTGTGTTTTCTTTAATAGGGTTTTCAGACAAGTTTGTGAGTCTGTTCTGATCTGCCTGTTTGGTATTGTCAGTGAATCCCTGCGATCTGCAATGGTCCAGAAGTCATTTATTGGTCTTGACTTGTCATCATTTTCCCCTTTTTTTCTTTAGAAGAAAAGAAAAGAATTCATTTACAAATTTCTTGTTTTGAAGATTTAGGTCAGTTGTTTTCTTTATCAAGGAAAAATAAAGTTTTCTTAAGTTATTTATTTGAATGATTAGGACATTAAGCAACTTGTAGTAGAGTGAAAATCTTGTTTTAAGTTTTTTTTTTCAAAGATCTGAGGAAAAATTTATGAAAAGTTTGGTAAAAGAGTTTAATTTGGTAAATCTTTATTTGTGAAGGAGTAGTTTGTTTTCAGTTTCATCTTATGATCTTCTCTTTCATCTCTTAAAGAACATCACTGGTTTCACTTCCATTCCTTTTTACTTAAGACAACCACTAAAATTAATGCTTAATTAAAATTTATTAGACTTTGTGTTTGTAGGGTCCATCAATTCAGTCTAGGCTAGAGCCTTGATTTAGGATTGGAGAGGAAACTCTTCAAGGCTACAAAAACAAACATAGGATTCTGAGCTAGGGAGTGATTGAAAGTCCAGTAACCATGAAATTTATCTGGGACTCCCCTCTAACACAGGGGCTAAACACGAGGTCACGTGCGAAAAGGTAGCGGAGATAACTCCTCCAAAGTCGGACCAAGCGTAGTGGGGAATGCATATAGAGGGCTTATCTTGGGATTTCGTTGATCGCATTTGCCACAGAGATTCATGGGTCTCAAATCCGTTCGAGGTCCTCAGTCATCTTCCAGAACACTTTCTTTCGATACCCTTGATAGGTTTCAGGCTTGATACCCTACTCATTGTGGTCCACCTGACTGTCGACTATGCCTTCCTGGTGACTGTTCACACGCTGGAAACGTAGTTGCCTTTTAATTAGTGACATACACAGGTGACTACGGGGGTATACAGTGGTACCTAGGGAAAAAATTGGGCCACACTTTTCATATTATACCCAGAGGGTTCTTCTGTATTCGAGTTTCATTTGTACCAGTAAGTTTCTATAGTGTTGGCTGGTGTAATTATTCTTCCAACTAGCTAGTGATTTGCGTGTCTTGTCTCATAGGATATTTTTCTAGTGTGTGATGGTCTTTAACATTAATAGAAAGCACTAGTGTGTCATTGATATTCTCACACCATGGAGGATCAAGATCTCCACCGGTCGCGAAGGATTCTTGGCCTGCCACCAGTTAATCTGGAACCACCCCCGCCACCGCTAAGGTGAAGACTAGACCAACAAGGGTCTTTTGAGGTGACCGAACCACAAAAAATTGAGCCCGACCCATCTCTGAGAGGAGAAAATTTGATTCCGGAGGAACCAACCATTTTTGACCTCGCAGTGGAAGCTCTTGGTCCATATAACCCTTCGATCACTGATATATCAGTGCCCATCTTCGTACAGGTTAAACCTTACGAGCACCAGGTAGTGTCACAAGAAACGATGGAGACAAATGTTACTACTTCTTCAGGGAATCCTCATATTGCCTCTATGCCTGTCACTACAGGGCGTTTTACACCTCCTAACCAACCGTCGTCGGTCCAGACCACCATGGTATCGACCAACTCTACCTTGGGAAATGGTCTGATTCCATCTATGGCGACAATCATTGCTCCTTTCACCCAGAGTGTGAAAGGCCCTTCGTTCTCATACGGGATGGCTTCGATACAAATTCTATCCTTTCCTACTCCACTCTACATACTTTAGGTATAGGGGTAGGGAGATCGAATGCCCCTCTACAAGGATCCATGGGGGGGAATTTAGCTCCCTATAATGCTTTCCCTTACAGAGGGGGTCATATACCTCCTTCATCCCCTTAACTTGGTGGTACTCACCAACACTCCGCCGAGTCGAACGTAAACTATAGTTCATTTGGAGCAGGTAGTCAAGGAATTCCTTCTTATATTATGCTGATAGGTTCAAAACTGTTCTCTTTGTTCGACGTGTTTGGTAACAACGCATTCTCCTCAGCTGCCTTCTCGACCGGGGGCAACCCCGGTTATGGAAAACAAAATCCTATGCAGGGTACTATTTCTGCACAGGGGGGAAACTTAGGAATTCCTTCCTCACAAGAACTTGGGAATTCGTGGTAGGGATCACTTCCCTTGTTAGGGATGCCTACTGGGGGAAACCCCTTCCATAGCCAATGGAACCCTGGGCAAGGCTCAGGACCTATGCTCGTCGGATCGACAAGGGGAAACCCTTCCCAAAATCCTTGGAATGCAATGCAAGCCCAACCTTTTACATTCTATTATGGAAGTCAGTTGATGATGTATCAACAAGTGTAGAATCCATACAATGGTCATGACCATGGTTAGTACTAGAACCCTGGCCAACAACCTAAGTTTTCTTGGCAACCTGGTGCCAGCCAATCACCAGGATCCTTTTTCCTTGGTTATAATCAACAACCGAAATTACCATTTCTGGAAACTTTACACTTGCCAGAATTGACAAGGTTATTAAACGACCCCATCTGTCATTATCCAAGTTGGCCTCCCATTCCAACCAAGTTTCCTTCGAACATTCCAAATTTTGAAGCTAAGCCTAATGAAGATCCAAGCAATCATGTGACTACCTTTCATTTATGGTGCTCGTCCAACTCTTTGAGAGACGACTCCATCCAGCTGCTTTTGTTTCAATGCACTCTCATCGGGAGTGCTGCAAAATGGTACATCGATCTCGTCCGCTCAAGATAATCTACCTTTAGCGAATTGGAAATTTATTTCTTAAACCATTTTCAATTACCTGTGAGATATGATGTCGGCACCAAGTTGCTGGCAAACTTTGAGCAAACAAAGGCGGACCATATCCCATATCACATCCGAGAATGGAGACGCCGAAAGAGTTTGATAAAAGTACCAATCCCACTAGCATTCCTGCTTGAGTGGTTCCTTAAGTCTTTGGTACCACAGTTATCTAAAGATGTTGCAACGTCGGGGGTCTTTTCAGAAGAAGAAGCGATAATGAGAGCTCAACAGCTAGAGCTAATTTACTCTCAGTTTGGTTTACTTTACGAAGTTTTTCTAGATGCACCGCAGTCGATACTTGAAAAGACTAGATAGATATATGGACCACAGGTCGATGGTATAGTTGGTTCAGCGCAAATGAAGCCCATTAGTCAGTGGTCGAATCAATTGCAGCAATTGTCAATACAACATACAGCGGCTAGCGAGACCACTAGTTCGATTGCTCCCCCTACTTAAATGTTATATGTACACAATGTGCAATTGACAAACCCAAAGGCCACCCAATAGCCTGATGGAAAGAAGAAACAAGGAAAGAAGGGTAAGGGGTATAAGAAACCTACCAATAATGTTGGCGGGGGAAACACAGAAAAGAAGACGTCAAAGTATACGTGTAATATTTGCACGAAAGACCATCTGACTCATCAGTGCCCTCGGTTTGTGGAGGCCCAGAAGTTATTGGCACAACAACAACCTGTCGCTTTAATGAACCCATTTCAACATGGGAAAAATTNCGTGTAATATTTGCACGAAAGACCATCTGACTCACCAGTGCCCTCGGTTTGTGGAGGCCCAGAAGTTATTGGCACAACAGCAACCTGTCGCTTTAATGAACCCATTTCAACATGGGAAAAATTTAACTCAAGCCTCTTCGAGCGTGGAAGGGGGCAGTCAAGGACCCCCTCCATCTTCGAGTAATCTTCGTCTGCAAATGTGTACATTGTGAAAGGTAGTATTGATATAGAAACTAGGAAATGTGACTACGGAATTCCAAACACCTCTAAGAAGGGTAAAGAAGATGAAAACCCACCTCTTCCTCTCCATATTGAGAAGACATTGGGAGAAACAATGACACTCATCCCAAAAGATGCATTCAATAAATCTTCCCACAATCCAAATGCAAGGGCCACCCAGAACTACTCTGTGGTGGAGGATTTGTCACAAACCCCTTGTGAAATGTCTGTTTTGGAAGTCCTGAAGATCTACCCTTCTTAGAGAAAGGCTCTATTAGCTACCTTAGGATTTGTTGATACTTGTAATCCAGGAATGATCATGCTTGATACAACTGACTTAAAACCTCGTCTCCCTTACCATGTGGCGTTTCATATAGTAGTGGCTTACACCACGAAAACTTTTACATGCAACATTTTCCACATGGTGGTTGATGAGGGTGCCTCGACATGTGTAATGTCTTTGGCGTGTTGGAAGGCCATTAGACAACCCGTTTTCTCTCTGTTACCTAGTCTTCTTACCACTTTCGACGGTCATTCGTTTCGACCACATGGAATCATCCCCTCTTTCCCTATGCATTTAGGGGGGAAGACTATGTGTGTCGAGGTTGAAGTGGTTGATGCGTCTCTCAACTACAATCTCTTGTTAGGAAGGAGTTGGACCTATGCTATGCAAGCAGTGGTCGTGACAGCTTTTTGGGTCTTGTTGTTTCCACATGAGGGATGGATCGTGTCCATTGATTAGTTATCCTTCTCCCGTCCTGACCCTTCATCGGGGGTATCCACGGTCCCAATGATTGATAACCCTCGGCTCGACATCATCAATGTAGGGGTTGGTTTGTTCCCACCTTTGATGGGTACTTTCGATTACCCACCTTCGATCGACAATGTCCAGTACATATCGACTATCCTCGACTAGCCTAGGGATGAAATATTTCAAATCTCATCGTTTCACATGACTTACTTTGACGATCCATGGACTCTTCCTTCCCCATCAACCATGATGGAAGGGATAGGGAACCATGGCATGGCCATGCTTTTGTCTATGGCAGAAGTTGCGTACTCTATAGTCCATCAAGATTTCGCCGACCCTGATCTGACTCCCACATAGGAGTTAGATCTGGTTCTCGAGCCTATTTGGGCTCAAGGTTCCCTCGCCAATACTTATTCTTTAGACCTTTTCTTTCCCTCAGACGAGGTGATTATTGAGGCAATGAATAGTCCAGACAAAACCGGGGATGATCTCCATCACAGATCTTTTTTTCTCCATGAGTTAAGAAGAATTGAAGTAGGAGAATTCACTCTGACTATGACTGGAGATAGGGCTTGTCCTATCAATCCTTTGGCTACACACGTTGTTTACGCTGAAGGAAATATGGAAACCATCGCTAAAATGATACCTATATATATCTCCAGAACCCCTAGCATCGTGGAGAATATCTTCGTCGGAGTGGACTGCTCCCCCGAGGAGATTCAAATCTACACAAATTTATTTAAAGAATTCAACTACGTGTTTTCCTGGTCTTACGAGGAAATGCCAGACATAGATCCAAGAATCGTGGAACATGAAATCACGACATATCATGATGCCAAGCCAGTCTGGTAGAAACTTCATCCGATTAATCCTAAGAAAGAAACAACTATTAAGGTTGAAGTAGAGAAACTACTCAAATATGGTTTCATCTACCCCATCCAATTGACTCAATGGGTGTCAAATCCCATGCCAGTCAACAAAAAATAGGGTACGATTCGCGTATGTATGTACTTCCATGATTTTAACAAGGCCTGTCCAAAGGATAATTTCCCCACACCATTTGTTGACCAGATAATCGATGAATGGGTTGGTTGCAAGGCCTTCTCTTTCATGGATGGCTTTTTGGGATACAATCAGATACAGATCAAGCCCGAAGACCAACACAAAACCGCTTTCATTTGTCTGTGGGGTACATTCACTTATCGGAAGATGCCTTTTGGTCCAAAGAATGCTAGAGATACTTTTCAGCATGCCATGTCTTTTTCTTTCCATGACCTCAAACACATAGTCGAGGCTTATCTTAATGATTTAGCATCACGATCTCGTAAGAGAGCTGATCATCCAACACACCTCCAGCTTATCTTTGAGTGATGTCGCTACTACCAGATTCGCTTGAATCCAAACAAATGATTTTTTTGCGTAACATCGGGTTGTCTTCTAGGTTTCATAGTTTCGACAACAGGGATCATGGTCGATCCTCTAAAGGTTGAGGTGATAGTTCAGTTGCCTCCCCCTTGCACAATCCCTCAACTTTAGAGTTTACAGGGGAAAGCAAAATTTTTACGGCATTTCCTCACAAATTATGTCGAGATCACAAAGGGTTTCATGCATTTACTGAAGAAGGACATTCCTTTTCATTGGGATGAAGCTGCTCAACTCTCTTTCAAAGAGTTTAAATGCACCCTCACATCTGCCCCTCTACTTCGACCACCCAATTGTAATAAATATTTATTACTATACTTGGCCACTGCAGAGTTGACCATCGGCATAGTCTTGGTTCAAGAGGATGAATTTCTCTCAGAATACATGATTTATTACCTGAGTCGAGGCTTGGTTGGACTAGAACTCAATTATTCTTATGTTGAAAAACTTGCGTTGGCAGCAGTTCATGCTATCCAGTGGTTTCGTCATTACATCTTGTTTCGCAAGACCACCGTCATTTCTGTTGTGAATCTGTTTCAATATGTGTTGAAACGATGTGTCATCGGCAGAAATATCAGTAGATGGATAGTTATCCTCTAGGAATTTGACTTGAATTTTCTTTCGGCAAAATCCAAAAATCCATTGGTCTTCACGGAACTCATCTTGGAACTTTGAGTCGAATCAGGTGATGTTATACTCGAGGAGTCGTCTATTAAAGGAGACATGTTTTTTATCATGCCTTTGGACCCCTGGTATGGAGATATACTAGTCTATCTCCAGACTTTGAAGTGCCCCACCTCTGCTTCTCGTGATGAGATTCACCGTATATGCCATCAAGCCAAGAACTATCTCATACTCGAGGACACTCTGTATCATCGAGGTGTAGATTGCATCCTTCTCCGGTGTCTCACTCATGAAGAAGCGAAAATCGTTCTTAACGATTGCCACACCAGAGCATGTGGCGGTCATCTGTCTAGGTTAGCAACAACCCAAAATATTCTACGATCTGATTACTTTTGGCCGAAATTAATCAAATATTGTGTTGAATCGGTCAAGAAGTGCCACCTATGTCATATCTTCTCTCGGAATATGAGGGCACACCCCGCTCCCATGTTTCCCATCATCACAGTTGGTCCCTTCACCAAGTGAGGGATTGATTATGCTACATGCAACCCCCCTTCAGCAAGGGGGCATCGTTATATCATTGTAGCAGTAGACTACTTCACGAAGTGGGTCGAGGCTATGCCAACATTTAAATATGATGGCAAGACATCAACTCTCTTTTTGTTTAACTAGATAATAGCAAGGTTTGGTGTCCCGAGAGAGATTGTCACTAACCATGGCAGTCACTTTCAGAATAAAATGATGTCTGAGTTAACGTCAAAGCTTAGGTTGAGGAAAGAACATTCGTCACCCTACTACCCACAAGCGAATGGTCAGGTGGAAGTTGTGAATAAGTCCCTTAAGACTATTCTACAGCGAATGATCAATTCGGCCAAGTCAAATTGGAATTTGATGTTGTACTCGACATTATGGGCCTACTGAACGCTTGTTAAGACTGCAATCGATTTCTCACCTTTTCAACTCATTTACGGGCTAGAAGCAATCTTGCCTATAGAGTGCCAGATCCCCTCTCTAAATTTGGCAGTACAATTGTTTCCAGACACTTCACCACTTGAAGAGCGTTTATTATATCTTGAGATGCTCGATGAGTAGCATCGGGATGCAGCCTTGGCTAACAAGGCTCACAAACAAAAAGTCAAGTGTCAGTATGATCGATCCATTCTTCCTCAGATTTTCTCTGAAGGAGACCTTGTCCTAGTCTATGACCAAGATAAGGATCCCCTGGGGGCATGCAAGTTCAAACCCATGTGGTTTGGACCTTTCATCATGAAGGAGGTTCTAAAGAAGGGTGCTTGTCATCTAGTGGACTTTGACGGAAATTCTTTGGCAGATCCTAGAAATGGGCTCTACCTCAAGAAGTATTACTTGTAGGTGGGTCACCTTGGGTGACTTATTGTAAATATGTATAGTTCTTATACATTTTTTATTTTTATTTTTTGTCTTTTTGGTCTTATGGACGTGTCATTTTTTGATGTAATCTTTTTCACTGTGGCATATTTCAAGTGAATAAGAGGTGTTCGTTGGGTTTGTGGACGACGCTAGCCAACACACTCGAAGACTTTCTTCCGCATCTTGAGTGATTTTCACACCTCAGGGCTAGTTGCTATCTTCATGAGGTATCTATTTAGGTGATGCCACAAACAATGTCGCCGAATACAATGAGTCTTAGAGTTGCTTCATGACCCTGTTTCGCATGGTATCTCTCATCTCCAGGTCTACTTAGATGCTCAGTTGGTTGTGTCCCAGTTGTTATCTCCCAAAATGAATCAGTCAATTTGTTCCATTTTGTAGGTGATAGCATGGTCATAAAATAGGGTTCTATATAAATTTTTAGAATTTAGAAGTGTCAAAACATAGGATTTAAGATTTTATCCTAGAAATAAATTGATCCTCAAAAGGTATTTTCAAAAATTTAAGAAAAATCCTTTCAACAGCTAACATATGTTTTGAAGTTGAAGTTAGTTGGTGAAAGCCTCAGGTTTCAATGGTTAAAGTGTACTCCCTGCAGTAATCGAGCCAGTGAAAGCGCTAACACGGATTTTCCTCCAATGACTCCAGAAACCCAAAAAGGATACATCGAGCACACGTCATACAATCATCATGGCAAGCTAATGGAATCAAATGAATGATGGCACCATTTCATCACGTTCTACCAGGACATTATGATAGATTGTTCTCACGTATTTTGTGTGACAACAAGAGGAGGGTTTGAGGTGATGAACTCTTAATCATCATTGCAACCAGAGGATAAAGTACCAGCTATCCGGCGACATCAAATCAAATCACCATTTCTTATTTTGAACTCACGGTGTTCAAAATTTATATTATGAGGTTTCATATTTCAATTGACAACACAAGGTCATTTTGACCAGCGCCAACCTTTTCCTTATTAAGAAGATTACTGTGTCAACCGTGTGTAAATCAACCGATGATTAATTTTTAGATGGCGAGGAAGCAAGGAGGGCTACTTATGAGGAAAGAGTTAGATAATTTATCATTTTTGAAGTCTTATCCAGAGGTGCATAAGCGATTCTCAGATGCAGGTTGTATGACATATGTGGAAAGGTTACAAGAAGGTTATCACCAAGCAACAAAAGATATTTTTGCAAAGTCATACGATGGAAAGAAAGCTACAATGAGCTCTTTGGAACTGATAGTTGATGAATATGCCATCGCTTCAGCAACTGGCTTACCCAAAATAGGCCAACGTTGGTTTAAAACAACAGTGACCAAGAACTTGGATTTTAGGGTATACCTCAAGACAGAATTATGAAGCATAACCTAGAAGAAAAGAATCCCTGTTTCTTACCTTGAAGATGAATGGCAAGATCTGTTCAAAGGTATTTAGTTATACTTAACCTCAGAGGGCAGGTATGACAAGTTAATGTTATATCATTTTAGATTCCTAGATCACTTCATAGGGAAGGTCCTTCTAAATTTGCCTTTCTTTCTTCATAAGAGCCTAACCAAGGTGTGTAATAAGATCAGAGCCGAACCTTTTAGCATCAAAAATTCCCTTTGTCATTATGGCCTGATTAAAATGATCATCTTGGAAGAACTGAGACAAAGAGAAAGAACTTGGCAACACTTTCTCTTATGGAAAGGTTTTGAGACCCAAACTCAACCTATAAATGAAAAGAAGAAAGAAGGCAAGAAGCAGTCAACTCCTTAGAGTGGCTCAAGGAGGATGAGAGATCTCCCAAAGCCACCAGAAGACAAAAATTCTAGCATAAAGCCAAAGAAAGCTAAAAAGAAACTAGATTTTGAAACAAACTCAGAGCAATCCACAGTGAAAAATACAAATGCTCTAAATCTTCCATACACAGATTCAGACACAAAACCAAAAAAGAAAGATGAAAGTCCAGCCATCAAAAGTCCGAGGCACTCCATGGAAACTGCACAGGATTGTGAAGATTTTAATCCCAAAGATGAAGGTGAAACCTCAACAAATAAGAAATCAAAGAAATCATAAAATATTAAGGATTTGAAAGAGGTAATAGCACAACAAGAGGTTCTGGAAAGGGTGATAAAGGCAAGATATAAAGATTTATCAGAGAATTTTAAATCAAAAGAAATCATAAAATATTAAGGATTTGAAAGAGGTAATAGCACAACAAGAGGTTCTAGAAAGTGTGATAAAGGCAAGATATAAAGATTTATCAGAGAATTTTGCAAAGACAAATGCATCTTTTGAGAAGCTAGAACATGAAAGCATTAAAGACAAGAAGAAGAAGAAAGATCACAAATGATTATAATAGCTTATGGTGGTTAACTAAGCACTTGAAGAGGAAAATCAAAAATTGAAGGAAAAATTAACACACATCCAGACTTAAAGGTGTGGCCGCCCGTGTTGTTATAAATTCCAAGGTGGAGAGAAATCAAATGAACACCGATTTCTTTGATGGAACAATGCTTTGAATATCAAATATTTCCTTTTTTATCTAAAATAGAGCTTTCACCAACAGAGAAGGTAAATTATAACCACTAGATGTTGAAAAGGGTAGCTTAATTTAATTAGCAAATCCTAAGGTTAAATGTAAATAGTGAAATTGCACGTAAATTTGAAGAGTTGAGCCAATAGAGCAATTTTGGAGTTATTTAAAGGATAAGAGAGTATCAAAAGATTAATCACCAAATCAATAAATATTCAGTTTCAAAGATTCGTGGAGATTTTGGAGGTGAATGCTTAATTGGTCAACTAAAGCTTTGTTCACAGCTGTTGAAATTTTTCCAACCACTGAAGACACGCGGTCTTTTCCTCCATGACACATCATGAACATAGAAATGATGAAGACCAGATGTCAAAGACCAACTATGAAGACATTTCGATTCCTAAGAACTAGTTCTTTATTATCCTATTGTATTCAGTTAGTTTACTTTCTATATTTAGAAATCCAGATCCAGCTTTCCGTGATCTAAGACTTGTTGTAAAGGCTATAAATGCCTTTATTTTTGACATACCAAGGGTTATCTCGATAGAAGACTATATTATGTTGTAAACAGACTTTTGCTATGATAATACAAATCATAGTTTCTCTCATTGATGTTAGATTCTCATTTTCCTTCTATACTTTATATTAAGTTGTTTAGCTACAGAATGATGGTTATATCATTGGTCAGCTCATAACTTGATATTAAGTTTTTTATCATTGTTTATTAAACCCTACACTTTGTATTCGGTTTATAAACATTGTTTTCTCACCCATTTAAAGCTATCATTTGATCATCAATCCTTGAGAGCATTGTTTATTTGATTTTCATTTTATCGTCTGAAAATGCCATACCATAATTGAGTTATCCCATTGATCCACACATACATAAACACAAAGACAAGTTTTCTTCAAGTTACCAACCATATTTGACCAAGCAACTTCAAAGAGTTTCTTGGAGTGATAAATACCAAATAAATGGGGTTTACCTATGTTTAATGTATCCTACTCTACAATCCTATTCCGCTCCTTAGGGTAACGCCTCTTAGAACAAGCTTTGATTACATTACGTATAATCATGTTCCTAGGAGATTGAATCAAACCATAGATACTCTAGCTAATCAAGGGTATTAGATTAACATTGCACATGTAAGAAAAAAATCACGCTACACACACCCACATGTAAACACATTTTTAAAATAGATGTAATCCATAAGATAAAAAAGATGGAAATATGCATATATATATATCAAAATATCAGAGTACATTGCGGGTGTGTTTCAAAAATATGTCCAAGAGTCACTCTGGCTTATGCCCCTAAAAATATACAAAAGGTCTCGACATCGAGAGTAGTTCCAGTTTGCTAAGGGCTGGCCCGCTATTCTACCATAATGAACAATAGAGTTTTCCAAACATCGGAAGATTTGGACCTAGGTCCATGGTACCCTAACTACATGAGGTTGCATGGATTGTGGGAGATCCTAGATATTGGCCATGGGAACTACACAAGTGAACAACGTGAGGTTCCACTCCACCCATCTCATTACTCTCTCAGCCTCTCTGACTAGAGGTCCCTCTGCAGCTGTTGGTCCATTGGTTGTTGTTGGTCCCGCCTCTAGTCGAGGGTGTTGTCGAGTCCTCGTGAAGTCTGTAGGGTGTACTGGGCCCACATATGTACATAACAGATACATATTTTTCAGATAATTGGCACCGAAATTATAAAACACAATATATATAAAAAAGAAATAAAATTAAATAACTTTGAGAAAAAAACATACCTATCTCTCCTCGCTCTACCCTGAGGCGGCATATGATCCCTGGAGAAGTTGATCCTAATATAGGGGTAATCCTCTATAGCCATAATCTACCGAGACCACCAAATGTGTGCTTTCTATCATTCAGCGCCTGGCTGGTCCTCCTCCCTTCGTCGCAACAACAACGCTGCCTGACGGTATAATTCTCATAGAGAGGCCACGGTTCTCTCATATCATCGCTCTCAGGACTCAGACCGGTTACCCCTCTCTCAAGAAAAAGGAACATAAATAGTCCCAAACCCAAAGTTACAGTGCTCCCATATATGACACTCTGTTAGCTATCTCTTCATGCAATCCAAAGATGGTTGTACTCCAAGAAAAAATCCGTGCATTTATGACCGTACCGCACAATGCATGTGCACCTGAGGCTCGATAAAACCGTATCAAGGGATCCGGCCATCGAGTAGAACTTACTACTTTAGTGATAGGTTGTTGATCTTATGAATTGGCACCTGAGATGCTACTTTCTTAGTGCCATCCTCGCATTACATGCCAATGTAGTCCTCTATCTTGTGTGGTATTTGAGGGAAAGTCCTCAAGTTAACTAGTTTTTCTCTTCTTGAGAGGCCAGTCAGGAGTAGATATCTTCAGTTTTTGGATTCAATGACTACCCCTCGAGTATAAATGACTCATCGTTAGGATGCCATTAATCTATCAAATCATTCAACAACTTGGGTTGTGCCCACATGAATGGACAATGGAATTTTATCAACCCATATTTTGATGAACAATGAAAGAAGCATGGTTCTAAGACCAAAAATCAATGTCCTATGTCTCTCCCTCTCCATTGAACATATATCCTACATAATGACAAAGTCATGGGGATTTAACTCTTTCTTTTTATTTTTCCACTTATTGAACGGTGTATGTGGGTTGTCTTATGGACAAATAAGATGTATGCTGGCAAATTATTTCTTCCTATCGCGCACATACCGGTATTGACAACCCGTACAATATTAGGCCAACCTCTTTTAAATTTCGCTGCCCCCCCAAAACAAAAATAAATGAAAAAAGGAAGAATGGAAATGCGTGAGGGGTTAGTTTTTACTTTACTTGGTCCAATCCCAAGTTTGTTTCATCCATCAATCTCCTGTGATCAACTTCTTTGGCAAAGGGGTGTTTTTAGCTTTGGCAATTCTCAATTTTATAATGGTGATAATGATTTGTCAGCTTCTATTTATAGACGCTGGCCCCTTTTGTCATTTTGGACCCTTTGTCATTCTTTTCTAGCTTGAAATCGCGAAAAGTGGTTCTTGAGTTTCTTGGTTGATGTTACGATATGTGTTACTTTAGGTATTGGGAATGTTTTCGAGAGTTGGGTCATTTTTTAAAGGTCTTTTGGTAAAAGTCATTTTTCAACTTTTTGCATCTAAGCCAGGATTCCACATCCACTTTCAACATCTCGTTGTCTTTTTCGCTTCCATAGGATCGATCCCACCCAAGTGCGACATGGAACCCTCACTCCTTCTATAGAAGTGTCGTAATTTAGTGGTAGAGACTACCTTCACATGGATTCCTAGGTAGATCCTTTGCTACAATTTTGGCGTCCATGTCGCTGCTTAATGATTATAGGCCCTGAGTCCTTTTGTTTTTCTCCGACACGGTATTTGGGCCTGTATTCTGGCTGATTCATTATCGCTTACTCCTCACCGACTCCCAAAATAACATGTCTCTTTAACCCCTTCAAACCCTCTAAACATGAAAATATTGTCGAAAGCAATCTTGTTGTCCTTCACGATCACCAAACTAAAATTCAAAGGCACACCTGTCCGACAGTAGTTTACCCATTTTCAATCCGGCTATCAAAATGTACAAACAAAGTTGTATACTCTAGAGCCTTAGTCTCTAGAAGAGCACTCTCGTGCATAAATTTAACCCTTTGGACTTGAGGGACTAAATTACCTAAAAAGGAACCCCCACGAGTCCATAGTTAATATCTTTCACTGTGAAAATTGAAAATATTGTTGAGTGACCTTGTTCCTTTCACACGCTAAAATTAGTCCGTATGAACATCCTCTGCCTGAAACCATATAGTTAAGCTCTTTCAAACTCCCTAAATATGAAAAATATTGTCAAGTGAAAGATCTTGTCTTGTCACACTCATTGAAATGATTTTGAATACACATATGTTCAATTATAGTTTACCCCTTTTTTTGAACCGAATAGACAATCTTCGAAAAAAGTACCCTAATGGAGTCTCCCACGCTTTTCACCTCTCAAAATGAAAACCAACCCCGAAATTTACCTTCTTTGGGCTCATTAAAACTACATCGAAGGATGTTATCATTGGGTCTTATTAATCACATTTGCATTCGTGCGTCTTTGGCCTGCACGCTAGCCCATGTTGCTCTTAACCTGAACCATCCTAAGTATCTCTTTATACCGCTAAAGCCTTGTAGCACTTTGCCTCCGCCTTGATACCTTTGACCCATGGAGGATTTTCTCCGAGTGTCCTTTCTGTATATGTCCCCTTGCTCGAGCATCAATGTGTTCCTGCACTTGAACTAGTATGTCTGACACTGCTCTCCTTGTAACATATCACTTTTTATTCTTCTTCAAGCTTCCAAAATTATCAAAAAGACAAAAAATCAAATATACCCAAAAGAGGAAGGGAAAAGTATTTTCTTTTGTTGACAGCACACGAGTCACCTTGGACAAAGCACATCCTTCGCTTTGTTCACAAGATTTAAGATTCAATATGACCTTAGGGTTGTTTCTCTCTACATAGAGATGTGTCCCCTTTCGCTTGGCTATCCTTCCAAAGAACATATGGAGAGTTCAGCCTTGCCTCCTACATCGTGGAACTTGTGTCAATGCCATGTTTCCCGAAGCTCATCTTTGTGATTTTGTCCAAGGAAGTTTTACTAAACTTGAGTCACCCCTTCTGCAGTTTGTCTCTTTGTCCTCATGTCTAGCCACCCTAAACAACCAATCAAGTCCTTACTCAAAATCAATGAAGTTCTCACCGACACCGAGATCCCTCTCTTCTCTGCCTCATGATCCATCAATAACTCCTCTGGGTAGTGAAGTTGTACAATAATATTACACCCCTACCCAATTTTTGAAAATTTTGAAGTTGTTGCTCGAAAGTCATGACCTCATCTCCAAACCATCGCCATTGATTCTTGTAACATGGACACTACATGTATATATTTTGATTTTGAGATGTTGATCCGCTGAAATTTCACGTGATACACTTTATATAGTTATATGACATGGATTTGTAGTGTATTTGATTGGAAACTATGATTTTATTTCATCTCGAGCATAGGTATGTGCCTACTTGAGACAAATGGTTATTTTTGAAAATGGCACCTCCCGAATCCCCGGGTTCCGCTCACTCACTGCATATTGGTGAAGATTTGTAAAGTATTTTGGCCATCATATGCTCTTCCTGAACTCACACATTAAGGGGCATTCATAACCCTAAATTGCACTAGGCATGCATAACACCGAATCGCCATCTACTCTTTCTATCTTGCTAAGCCATCAACAACAACTCTTATAAAAAATCATTGCTTTTAAGGTGTATGCACCCTCCACCACTAATTCATCAAGCTTGCATTACACACTTTCTCAAGACCACTACACCCACGTGACACCACAAAAAGACTTAAAAAATAAAATTGCAAGGATATCGGGTTTTCGTGCCATTACCTAACCATTTGACCACCTATAGCCACCACCCCAACCGCTACTATCTCTTTGGCCTATAAAGGAAGGTATTTGGTCCCATTCCAAGAAGAAGCACTAGAACATAGAAATTACCATTGTATTCCCCTTTGCCCCAATATTTTGCAAACACTCACATTGTGATTTTGATCTAGAATTCCTTCTTCCTCCACATTGCAAACCCTTTCCATTTCCCAAGAACTCAGTAGAGAATAATATGAAGTAGCCAGTATGGTGAAGAGGATCCCAAGGACTCAGGTCTTTTCACATAGTTGTCTGTCTCATATTGTAAATGACTTTGTGGAGATTAATATAAAGCAGTACTTTTTCCGTCCTACCAAAATGATGTCTTAAATCTTTATAATTTGTTTACATTCTTTGTTGTGATGTCTAACCCACTAATCTCTTATATATAATGCATTCTTTACTTTTTGTTTGTCTTTGGTGAATGCGTTGGCGCTAGAGGATATTTGTACCAAGAAACAACTAAGTGCAAAGTGATCGACACCGGACGCGGAGTTTAGGTATGCTTATTGGATCCCTATACTTTGTCTTTATGCATGATTGTGGGTGTTGACGGGATAGTTGTTAAGTAGGAGACTTTAGATGGTTAGTTCTCGCTTACACTTAGAACCTCGTAGTCCCTCGAGGGGTTTTCCCCAGAAAGCAATACTTTCCTTTACGCATGATTGCAAAAAACCTTTGATTCTACTTCCTTTACTTGTCCCTTGGGTTGCATTCCATTGGTATGATCCAACAATGGTGGCATCCTTTCATATTCTAAGACTTCCTTGACTGGTTTCACAGTTGAAGTCGACATTGTGTCCTCCTTCTAAAATTATTGTTTGGCTTCCCTAAAAGTCTCCTTTTCTTTAGGCACATCGAACTACTTTGGGGTCACTGCTCTTTCTTTATCCATTGGTTTTGTGATGGTTCCCGCCTAAACCGTGATCATTTCCTCGCTGTTTCCTCCAATAAGTGACTATGTTTTGATGTTCCATCCATCGCCCTTGATTCGGGATAAAATCCACCAAACATTCTGATTGTTTGGTTCCTCTTTTCCTAATATTTACTAGTAGTGTCGGACAATTCTCTCAGATAGGGTTTGATTCATGACAATACATACAAGTCACCGGCTACTAATTCTCATGCATACGTCTTGTTGTCGGAAATTGCGACATGTGACCGTCCTCTACCATGTTCAAACCTCCTCTAGCTCATATCCCCGCACCTATGTAGCCTACACGCATCACCCTCTCTACTCGCTATACCATGGTTCCATTATACCGTATGGGTATTGAAATCGGGTTGTGTCTGGGTTGTACTACTCCAGGATTTGTTGTAGGGTTGTTGCAATGCGATATAATCGTCAGCCAGGTAAATGTTGTATGGGGTTAGGGCTTGATTGAACTATGGCGCTTCTTACCTAGTCATCATTTCAGCCTGTACCCTCGCATTGCTTGATGTTCTTCCCACATCGTAACTCCATATTTCTACAATATTTGTCGCCGTGTCTAACGTCTTCAAAGGCAATATACCTTGGAACTATCTCGCACTTCGCATCATCGCAGCAAAGTGATAAGGGTCGTGACCCATTTTTCTTTCATATTTCGCACCATAATCTTCAATGTGGTAGCATATTTGGCATACTTGTTTCCATATACTGTGAGAATGTTGGGCATTCTTTCTTGTGGTGTCCTTTTCGCTTCAAGACATGGTGCACCAAACAATTCTCGCTTGTCCTTGTTCTTATTCTCGTTCAACTGAAATGTTATATTCTTCAAATCCTCCTTCAATTTCTCAATAGATGGGTCTGCCCCGCTAGTACCGGTTGTTCTAGTTCCTCGCATTCGAAACTTCTCATGGTCATAAGGGATATTTTAGATACGGGATTAGTATGGACAAATGTGTGTCTATGTTGCATCTTCGTCATAAGGTATTTTAACTTCCCCTTTGGTCGCTTAAATATTTAGTCAATATCCCATACAGACTCTCCCGGTTTCTATCTTATCTCAATCATATCTCGCTCATGCAATCGCATCCTCTGAGATCAACTTCTAGAACTCATTAATCAATAGCTTTTAATGTATGTCATTGTCTCAAGCCGTCCTGTGGGTAATCGTTTGTATCTAGACCCACGCATTTCAGTCTAGTGCGCTGGTCTCTTAGCGTGATCACCTAGTCGTGCAAGTTTGGTATCTTCATTAGTGATTTGTTTTCCTCCATATATTTTGCACAATAAACAAAATGGATTCTCGTGTTCTTTGTTAAGCCCTTGAAATTATGGTAATCTAATAGTGGGATCATGTCCCCGCCATTCTAAATAATCAACTACCGCCTCCTTCCATGCAAAGGTAGATATTTGACTAGTATTGCTTGAACTGGCTCCTCCTGTTGTTTCTCCTATGGTAGATGTACTTCTTGTTGTTAGACTTCCTCCGAACTTCAGTTGTCTAAACAATGGTGTTCTCTTTCATGTATTAGTTGCACATGGGTTTATGGGTTCCACACTGACATTAATATGGATAGGATGGTTGCCTTCTCCTTACATTCTTGGGCCTCTTGTTTTCCTCTCGTAGGTTGCGCACAGGATTTCCTCAATCTTCTCCATAGCCCAGATATCCTCTACCTCTTCCTCATCTCTCACCAAGCCCTCCCTCACATCTACAACTCTCTTCTTGGTATTCACCTTATATTGGTAGGGTACTCCGCTACGTGTCATTCCTAATGACGTTAAGATACACTTAAGCTAGTCATCATCCATCAAGATCAGGTTCAAGAGTTCCTCCTCCTTTTTTCCTTTATCCTCACCTTATTCCATTTATTCTCTCTCTGTCAGTGCTTCCCCCCTTCCCCCATGTACGTAGGGAAGTCTAGCTTTCTAATTCCATTGTCATTACACCTTTTTTATATAACTATATTTTAATAGAAGTATACAGTGATCGAATGTACCTTCCTCGAGCTCCGCATATAAATTCTTTCTCTGTTGTGCTATATGACTTGGTTGTGTCGACTGCAAACTCTATGATGAAGCCTGCCACAATACTGTCAAGCCAAAATTCAACTGCGCGGGTGAATTTGTTGTTCACCTGCTGTAATTGTTCAACATGTATTGGGGTCCAATCTAGCTATCGGATCCAGTTTGTCGCATGGTTATCTTTCAACCTTAGTATCCACTCCTGCAGCAGGTGGGGAAAATCACAGAAAAAGACTTTGTGTAAATCTGTAAACACGTATTTATCTAGATATTTGTGAGGTGTGATGCTATGGTTTCTATTGTCTTTCTGGAAAAACTCTAGCTCTTTGGTTCTCAACTAGCCTTCGATTCCTTCTTTCATGGGGTTCCAAGGCCCCAACATTCCCTTTTAGTGGCTCAATGGTTTTTTTATTTCACTCATTCTTTTCTCATGCACTCTATCTCATCTACTCAATCCTCTCTTATTCCTCTTAACAGGACAACATAACCATTCATTGTTCTTCTCTTTCTCTCTTCTACTATCTGAGTTGTTGACCCAAGGTTCATGTCTTTCAGGTTACCAACAAAGCCTCTAAAACTATTGTCCCTTCTGGTAAAATAGAAGGCAACATAGTACACAGAATGCACTGCGCAGTCTCACTCAAGATAGATTTAAATGGGAGGTTGTAAGACTCAGGTGTTTATAGCCTAGGATTGAGTATGAGATAGGGGTTT
>SNQJ01S0024309.1:27460-58489 GCA_010110895.2 Picea sitchensis
TTATTTAAATAATAAAGTTAATGGAGAAATTACTAAGTGGACAAGTGGTTAGAAGTGGGTTAGCCCTAAAATAAGGAAAGTGGTTTAAGATGGTTAGAAGGTAACCCCTTGAGGAAGCTACATAAAAGTATAAATAAGAGGCACAGGTCTTTAATTTTAATCACACTTGAGCATATTGAACATCTACAAGTGATTTAATTAACCAAAGGATATCTAAGGTGAATTTCAAAGGGAAGGTGAAGTAAAGAAGGTCGAAATTCAAGGGAGAATAGATTATTTTGATGATGCTTTCTAAGGTAAGTTATTTACAGGTCATCTCACCATTTTTGCAATAACTTTTTTTATAGAATGATTCAGATCCTGAAATCTAGAGGTCGTTGAGGAAACATATCCAAGTAGCTATGATACAAATTCCATCTTGTGGGTCGTTGTATTTTTGGTATTACACTCCATGGAAAATAGGGTTTGTGGCTAATCTTGAAACCATTCTAAAATAGGTGTTTCGAGTAAAAACTTCATAACTTCTTCATAAAAGATCCAAATTTAGTAATACCAAATGTATTGGTTATAGTACAATATTTATTATTCTTTGTACCATTTTTAGATCCATACAACAAATATTCTATGTGGGGCACTCTCTACAAGTTCGATATCTAGAATAAGCCAGAATTCAACAAGGTGTGTCATTTTTGTTATAACTCATTTTCTGAGAGGTTCCAAGCAGTGAAACCTAAAGGAATTGCATAAAAGACACTGAAGAACATTGTGTAACATTTTCAAATCTTTATTCATTACAGGTACATAGTTATGATTATTTCAAGTTAGGGTTGTTGACTAATCCAAAATTAGTCATGTGAGACTAAAGTAAAGTTTGATGAAAATTCTAGTCTCTTGTTGTTAAAGTTAAGGTTTGCAGGTATGTGATCATATACACCAGGTCTATTACAGAGTTACAAATCAGATTTGGATGATGAAATTGATGAGGGATTTTGGTTGAGGTACATGTCGGGTACATGGTTGATAAAATTAGTTGATGAGTTGGCACATACATGAGGTGTATAGTTAATGATGTTGGTACATATTTATGAGTCATAGTTTATGTGTATTTGATGCATTATTGGTACATATTTGGTACATGGTTGATGCACTCGTTAATGGTACAGGTTGAGGTACAGGTTGGTGCATGGTTGATGTGCTTGTTTACGGTATAGGTTGATTACAGGTTGTTATAGGTTGTTTGGTGCAGGTTGATTGGTACGGGTTTACAGTAGTATATCTCACAGTGATAGTGTGACAGTGGTTCCATCATTCTACTTATATTCCAGGGAGGTTGGAAGAGGAAAGAACATGTGTTTGTAGTCGGATAACATAGGGGGTTGTATCCTCCTTCTGGTTGTAGTGAGAGAATTGTGGACTTGGATCTTCCCTCAGGTTGTAGCCTGAGAAACTAGGGGGTTGGAGCCTCCTTTGAGTTGCAGCTAGAAAACAAAGGAATTTGGTGCTTCCAATGAATGTAATTCTTAAATACATATAAGAAAAATCATTTTGTGGTTTTCTCCCGCTTTGGTTTTCCATGTAAAAACATCGGTGTACTGTGTATGTGTATGATTACTCATTTGTTCATTGTTTATTTACTCTGCAACTATTGGATGATAACTCTACATTGATATAACACTTGCATTTTATACTTAAAAAGGATTATATTTCTCTACTACTGATTCACCCCCACTCTCAGTAATCCAACACCTTGACTCTACCCCGGTTACATCATGCTTCCCCAAGTTGAAAACATGTGTGGGGCTTCTACCTAAACATTAAAAATAGTGCCCACACATGCTCCACCTTGGTTGGAATTTTGTATTAGTTAGTTTTCATGGGTCCATCAGTTTCTTATTAGAGACATTTTATTATCCTCAGGCTCCCTGGGCGATCATCTAGAACATTCATGATTGGATTATATCTTTTTCCATCTACAATCCTTTGCGCCTTCAGCCCCTCCTTCCCATGAAATGAGGGACAACCCCTTATTGGGTCAGTACACCTAAAAATCCCAAAATGTAAGGAGATGAGGGGATGAAGCATGGAAAGTGACAAGTATGGTCGGGAATGGTATGATGACTCGTCAAGATGACCTCCCAGTAGAAAACCTATCCCCAAGGGTGACCCACTTACTAAGGTGAAATTTCAACCACCAAAGTGAAACAGCGAAAAGAGCAGAATGTCCAAGAATACGTTACATAATCAAAGCTGTTTAAAATGCAACAAAATTGAATTCCTCAAATATTGAAATGACACTCACCATGATACATGTCTTGTACCTCATGGAGAAGACACAATGTCTTATGGAATCCAACTGGTGTGGTGGATACCATCATGATGAACTTGGAGGTGTGGTGGTGAGGTGGGTCTTTGTCTATGCAAGTGGACACTATTGGTCAATTTGTCTCTCGTTACTCCATGTCTGAAACCTGAGATCCTCAAGACATCATATCCTTAGTTATCCCTAGGATTTGGGAATAACATGTAGCTCCTACTTGGGAACATGTACTCGTTGTAACGTGCATGAGAACCAGAACATATTTTGGTGGACCTGTGCCTACACAGAAACACAAAACTATAAAATCTAGGGTGGTTCTGGTCACCCTTCATCCATATATATCAAAACCAAAAATGACAACTCATCTAGAAAAGAAAATTGTAGCATTTTTTTCTTTTCTAAAAAACAAAAAATCTAAGCTAAACAAGAAATCAATATGCAATTAGAGAAAAATGAAATGTGAATTGTAGCTAAATCATCATGAGCAATCAATATGAAAATGCAGGAAATTAAAATGACCTACCTACTTACCTGGGGCCTGGGGCCTGAAGAAGTCAAGTGCCCTGAACATAGGGTAATGGAATCTTTCTCATATTCAAAGATGTCAAATAATACTTCTCTTTCTAGGACTTCTTCTTAACTATGTAAGTACCAAGCCAAGAGTTGTTATCCTTTTGGTCATATTTATGCTTTCCCTTATTCTTGTCCTGCATGAATGCAATACTTCCTTCACGGTAGTTGATTTAAGGTATATTCTCATTGTAAGGATAGGAAGGAGGTCCTATGTTGATTGCATCTCTGATGGCTTCTTCACATTCGTTTTCCTCATTATCTTATTTCTTCAATATATGGATGGACTCTAGCTCTTTCCCTTGAAACTTTGAAATATTTTCTTTGTATTTATATGTCCTTGGAAGTAGTGCATCTATGCAGTCATCCTACATGAAAGGTAAGTCTTGTGGATTCAATATTGTCTGGAACCTCATCAAACTCACCCTCACTTATATAATCAAGACTATTGGGGTCCACCACGTGCTTGTCGGCCCACTCTTGACAATATAATACCTCAAAGGTGCCATCGCCCATGGCAATGTGTGCATGGGTAAGATCCATGCTAAGGAAACCTCCAAGAGAAGAAGACCAAATCCTTGATAAGATCACGCCCCAAGAGTTAATGGAGGGTGTATCCAAACATACTCCTCCAACAATATCCAACAATGAGCAAGAAATAACTAGTGTATGCAATTTGTTCCTTACCAATTCAAGCAAAGAGATGTCAAAACCCTAGTTTACCATGCAAATCATTATCCAATAGAAAAAAGTAAGACTCCAAGAGGTGTGTGTCACTTCTTCTCATCCATTCACCAAAATATGACACCAAAAGACAATTTCATAAGAGGAAAACACCATAATTCCCAAGAATAGAGAAAATTTCATCCAAATACTTCTCACAAATGGGAGAGTTATGTTATCAAATGAGATTCACATGATCTCTATTTATACTAAAAATATAAAACATATTTTTTCCAAATTCAAAGAATAAAACATAATAAAAGGGTTCAATAACCCTTATCTTAACCCTTAAACAAAAATATAATATTTAATTTTCACTTTTTGCACATTAGAAACCCTAAAATAAGATTATGTCACCCCTTTAGGGGACATTTTTGCACCTGGAGCAAGTCGTTGGAGTTACAGAATCATGACTAGGCCTCCAAAGGCCACTTTTAATTCATACAAGCCTCTTATTCATGTTTCAAAACCTTCTTCCTTCAAAACGTGCCATGTGTCAATGAGAAATACCCCCATCACCACCAAACCCTAGCCCTAGGTGACGTCAAGCCTCAAGAAGTGACATTTTTCCCCTCCTAGAAAAATTGTTTGGAATGTGAGGGCTAGGTTATGTCTTCCAATGTGTCTTCTAGGCCTCCAAAGATAATTCACCATGATCCGGCATGTGGGGCCTTGGCATCCAACCTGTGGGCTTCAAGCCCAATGGAAGCCCAAGATAGGCTTGTTCCTCCAAAACTGCCCATCAAACAAGGTCCTACAAAACAGATGGGTATGACCTCCAAATATATCAAGTAAAAATATAATGTCAAGTAAAAACCACATCTAATAAAAAAGGCACCTAAACATGTGCATCAAAACTACCTCATCAAATTAAACAAATGCTCAAAGACCCTATACAATTGACCAAGTTTAGGTATGGGAGGGGTGTCATAAAAGTCCTATTGGGTAGACCAAAACCCTCGAGTAGGGGATGCTTCCAAGGATTCCCATTAAATGTCATGAGGTGGATAGGGGTTTAGACTTCATAGGTCAAAGGGTTTCATGACATACAAGGTCTCATATTGTCTCATCTATGGGTGCCTTTGTAGAGGGTGTGTTGCACCTTTGTTTTCAATGCATCCTTTTTCCAAGCCCATTCATTTCCATTAATTACTTAATATTCCAAAACCTTGGGTACTCCCTATATTGAAATTGATTATCTAGGGGGGTAGAACCACAAGGTCCACTTGAAGCTAGAGGCACACATAGTGCCATATGCAAGGAAATAAAAGGGACACTACATGAGTGTACACATCTCAACAAGTGGGGACATGTATATAATGTTATTTTTGTTTTACATGTATTTTATATTTTAGGAGAAGATTTTCATTTCTCTCAAGACCTCTTTGGGAGAGCATCTAGAAGGTTTATATTTTAGGATTTTATCTTTTTCCAGCCACCATCCCTCTGGGCCTTCAGCCCCTTCTTCCCATGAAATAAGGTGCATGCCCTTCTTCGATCACTAAATACAAAGGGCCTAGAAGAGGGAAATGTGATGGGAATGAAATGAGTGGAAAGTGATAAGTATGGTTGGGAATGGTACGATGACCCCTTAAGGGACCCCCAGTTACAACCCTTCCCCAAAATTTGGCCACTTACTAGGAAATTGATGACACTCACCAAGGTGAAACAAGCTCAAAAGGATAATGTCCAAGCAGATGTTCTATAATCAAAAGAAGATTCAATACAACATGTTTAAATGCCTCAAATATTAGGGTGGTTACCTTCCAAAATGCCTGACTTGTACTGCATGGAGAAAGAGCCATGTTCCTTCCAAAATCTAGTTGGTGTGGTGGATGCATTGACGGTGAATAGAACTGTGGTGATAGAGTGGGGTTCCATATGTAAAATTGGAAACTTCTAGTCATTTGTTCTCTCGACATTCCATTTCTGCAACCTAGGGGTCTTGAGACATCATCTCCTTAGTTATCCCACAAAATGGGGATAACATCTAGCTCCTACTTGGGGACATGTGCTCACCGTAGAGTGCATGAGAACTACGACATCTCCTTGCAAACCTATGCCTACACACACTAAGAAAAAAATCTCATCAATAGTAGGATGGCATCACTCATCCTTTGTCCATATATATCAAAAATCCAAAAATGAAACTGATCTAAAAAAGAAAAATTTTAGCATTTGTTTTAATTCTAAACTAGACATGAAATAAATATGCAAGTAGACCAAAATTAAATATGAGATGTATATAAAGTAACATTGGAAATCAATATGAAAATGCAAAGAAAGAAAGATGACCTACCTACTTACCTGGGGCCTAGGCCCTGAAGAAGTCATGTACCACCTGGTTAATAATGTTTGAGGAGAGATCAATTCACCGGTAGTGGCATCCTCCTCCATTTTTTCATAGATAAGGAAAAAGAGTCTAGACTAGATATTTCCTCTATTTTGTAGGGCCCCAACCAAATACTGTCAAACTTTTGATGCATTCCTGGTTTTTCTCTCCTCTTGTCCCATATTAAGACCTAGTCCCCCTTATTGAATTCTCTTTGCCTTACATTTCTATCAAAGGTACCTTTCACCTTTTCTTGATTCTTTTCCATTTGATCAAAGGTCATTCTTCAATTTCCATCCAACTCCATCAGTTGATCAATTTGCCCTTGCAATGCTTCTTTATCTGTAACAAATTGTTGGGCTATTTGTAGTGTTGGAATCTGGAGGTTTATAGGTAAGCGTGATTCTAACCCATAAAACAACTCGAAAGGGGATTTTTCAGTGGAGGTCTTGGTAGTTGTGTGATATTCCCATAAGGCATACTTAATTTTACCATCCCAAATTTTCTTGTTTTCCCCAACAATATTCTTCACAATATTCATGATGTTTTTGTTGTTGGATTTTTCTTATCCATTTTCTTGAGGGTAATAATTTAAGGAGTGTGATAAAATGATCCCATACTTAAATAAAAACTCATGTAGGGACATTGATTTGAAATATTTGGTGTTATGTGTGGTTATTTTAGCAGGAACACCAAATTTAGTGATAATATTTTCCTCAAGGAACTTCATTGCAACCTCTTTTATTTCTTTATTTGTTGGGATAGCCTCCACCCATCTGGTGAAGTAGTCAATAGCAGTCACAATCCATCGATACCCATTACTATATTTTTCCTTGAAATCACTAATGAAATTCAATCCCCATTGTTAAAAGGGTACTTATATGATGACTAGCTTAAGGGGAATGGCAGGAAGATGTTGCTTGCCAAAAAAGAATTGAAATGGTTGACAAGATCTTACATATCGATGCATGTCGGAGAAAATAGTGGGCCAATAATATACTTCCCTTAAAATATTATGGTAGTGGTGTGTTCTGCAAAATGGCCCCCATAGTGCCATGAATGAAGGTCAGTTATCAACTTGTCAGCTTATTCCTTATTTACACACCTGAGGATCACCCCATCAGGGTTTCTCCACCCGAGTCCTTCCTCAGTTAGGCAGTACTTCATAGATTTAAGCCTTAGGGATATCCTCTTATGTTATACCAAATGATCGGGACATGAGAGGTTCTTCAAGTAATAAATGACATTTGAATACCACTCATTGATCTCAATTTCATTTATGATAAAGTTGATATGTTCCTTCTCTCCTACCTCAATGGCCTCTTGATTTCTCTCTGTCATCATTTTGGCCAATCCTTGCCCTTTAATTATCTTGGATGTTTTGATCACCAAACAGTATTCATGTATCTATGAAACCCACTTTCTCCTTGATCCAAGGCAATCTTGTTGCGATAAAATGTCGTTTACAATAGGGTATGGGATGAAGGATCTGATATTGTTGTATCCCACATAATTTTGAAAATGTTTGACTTAACTAGAGCATAATCTTGTTTTTTTTGTAATGGTGTAATTCAACAATGAGTCTCTAAGATTATTTCTCATGAAAGCAATTGTTTGTTCATCCCTTTGATCATTTTCCTGTAACAAAACTCTTGCAATGGTGTCCTTTGAAGTGAAAGAAAATATTATGAAATACTTAGAAAAATTTGGACTGAACAATATGGGAGCGACAGTTATTGCTTCATTGATACATTGGAAGGGTAGTTTACCTTCACTGTCCCATTAGAAACGTGCATCCTTCTTTAAAAAACTATTAAGGGTTTAACAATATCGACAAAGTTCAGAATGAACCTCCTTACGATGTTAATTTGGGAAAAGAAATATTCCAAGGTTTTCTTGTCTTTAAAGAGAGGGATATTCTAGTTGACTTCAACCATGGAAGGATATATTATGATTCCATCCTTAGATATAATATGAACCGATAAATTTCCCTTGTTGTTACGAGGAAAATATCTCTATGGATAAGGTAAACCACAACAGACAGGTATGACTACAGAAATCAACTCTATCCCATAAAAAAGTTATATAAACTAATGTGCAAGTGATATAAGAAAGGGACCTACCTCATCCAGATGTTTAAATATGTCCACCATTGAACACTTTAACCCAAATCTTTATACTTGCAACAAGTTCTCAACAAACAAGTGAAGCAAGCATATAGTGATAATATAAAAGGTTAGCACATTAGATAACATAATCCATTAATATACAAAACAAACATGCCTATGGATAATAACTCATATATTTGCAAGATATCAATTGGATGGGAAGAGAGTATTTCTATTAATAAATGATCATCAGAAGGGAAAATATTATAGACTTCTGTGTCAGCATCATTCGGAACTAAGAAACCAAGTTCCTTCCAGCTAGGCCTCCACCACTTCAATCCTCCACCAAAGGCAAGCTCATAGAAGGGAGACAATGAGGTTCTCCATAAATAAGGAAATATCTTGGGGGATGAACACTGTGTTCAGACTTAAAGGACAAAGGGATGCATACTCAATAAGAATTAATAATTTCTCCAGAGTAACTTTTCTCTCAAAGTTGAATTCTCTCTCCTTTTCCATAGCTCAGAATATGGCTCTTTATAGCCTTCAAAATGAAACTGAAGGGCCAAGTCGGAACATTTCCAGTATATGGAAGGCCAAGGATCAGAGATATCCTATTGTGACATGGAAACCCGACGTTTAATATTGATTTTTTGGCACAAATACCGATGTACACGGGTTGTAGGGGAGAAACCTGCGTATACGGTTGTTGTATAGGGTGTAGGATGCGTACAAGTGGAAAAAATTATATTTTTGTCTCTGGATTTATCAATCAGGGAAAGTGAGTCTACATAGGGAAATGGAATAAGGCCCTCTCTGAAAGATTGCTTAAGGTGAGGTAAATCTTTCTCTAACAKATGCCACCTAATGTGTGAGGTCAGAGGAGTATCTACAATGGCCAGAATGCATTATAAATAACCCAGAAGTGGAGTGGTAGGGGACCAACTAGATGAACTCAGTTTCTCATTACATTTTGTACTGACTTTGCATACATGGCTGCCAAATATTACACTATAGATACATGTGGAAAATATACCAAACAAGTGTTTGTGGCCATGAATAGGAAAATACAAATGCGGTTACATGCCAAAAGCTGTCATAGTCATGAACAAGGCCCAGTTGAACTAGTCTCAAAAAACCAAGATGAGGATATCTATATACCATGGAGTACAATATGATCTCCCATGATCACTGAAGTCATATAGGTATTGGTCCAATGAAAAGGAAGCAACAACTCAAGAAAGTTGTGGCCACATAGTGATGTCTTCAAGTCTTCTACACAATCTGCCAGAGGTGCAAGTCTACATCATGTGAATAAAGGAGTTGAGGTTGAACAAAATGAGACATTTTTTTATTACCGTTCATTGAGGTATACCATTAAAAAATGTGAGACATCCTACCGATAATGAAAGTAGGTATCAAGGCACCGAGTACATTCTTACAAGTTTGAATAAAGGAGATGGTGTTGAACACCTAAAGAATCCATCGATCAGGAGACATTGATGTATTCCCAACTGTCGATGGCGAGAGATCCTACCACTAATGAATGAAAGCCTCAAGGTACTCATAATAATCTAGGTCACGTTTCCAAAATAGATGGGTTGAAGTCGATGGAAAGAGACCCACTAAAAGGAGAGCATTAAGGCATCTCTCATCAGTCAGCACGAGCTACAAAGATGGAGCCTCATGATTTGGTGGAAATCAGACAAGGAACAAGTTCATGAACCAGTGACCCTGTGATCCATATGGATATCAATGGCCACCCACCTTTTCCAATTGGCTCAAAACAATTTTCTAGCAATTTTGGCAATTTACTATTTTTAGCAGTTTTCACTTCTGGGGCAATTTTGAGGGCCTAAATGAAGGTTTTTTGGGATAGAGATTCTTAAGATTGAGTCTATGGCATGACTGAGCCCCCAAAATTAATCTCCTTGAAAATACCTTTCCAACAGGCTATCATACACCTAAAACAGATATCGTATGCAAACTTTACAACCCCGGGAAGTTAATGTACTAACTTACCCAAATGGGGCCCACATGAATTTTGGCGCTTCATCTCCTAGGGTTAGGTTTTTGGATGTCTAGGGTTTTTGGCATTCCTGTTTATTGTAAAATTCCTTTAGAGCCTCATTGTAATCATCTTCTTGTGAATGAGCACAACTGTCACATCTCTTCTCAGAGATAAGCTGGCACCATTCCAACAAGCTTGTTTCCGCTACATTTTATAGTTTCAGCTTATTTCATTATTGAATAAAAAACTAGTTTTACTGTATCTCTACTATTTTGTGTTAAGAATATGTTAATAATATGTATTCATTTCTTTCTTCTCATAAAATCTGTATCAGTGGTATCAGAGTGGTCTTCTCCTTGTCGTCTTAATGCATGTCCCCAACGCGGTCAAAGTACAAAGAGTTGGGTCTTGAGCTTGTTTCTCTTGAGGACAAAATCTCTCGCACGCCCAAGTGACCTCTCATGGCAGGAGAAAATAAAGATGATGGGACAGGAGATCCTTTCAAACTGTTGATTGAGGAATCCCTCACCCAACAAAGGAACAAGATCATGGATAGTTTGGCGTAAATCCTTAGGTGGCTACCAACAGGCGACGCATCTTCTTCGAGCAGAGGCACCACCCCCTTAAAGTTACAAATAAACTTTGATATCCCTATATTTGAAGGTCAAATAGACGCAGATGTTGTAGACAAGTGGTTGAATCTTCTAGAAGGATATTTTTTTGTCCATAACTTCTCAAATAGAAAAAAGATTACATTTGTGCTCCTCAAAGTCGTTCCCTGTGTCAAAGATTGGTGGGAAACGTTCTGTGAGAAAAAGGAAACAGAGGAACCCTCATTATTTACATTCACAACCCCCTGGGATTCCTTCAGGGATGCTATTAAGGAACAATACTACCCTGTCAGAAGTTATGATGACTTATATACCAAATGGACCACACTGCGGCAAGAAAGAGACTAAGCAGTGCCATATTTCACAAATATCTTCCATACCTTGTGCACCAAGTTGGGTATCAAAGATTCAGAGAGACGTATGGTGCTCAAGTATCGCGGTGCTCTGCATAGATACATCTAGACTAAAATTGAATTTCTAGACATCTCATCCTTGGGCACAACCTACTGATATGCCATCGAAATCGAGCAGAAGCTCAAACAAAAGACGCGACAATTTGGGCCTGGGAACCCCTCACAACAAAATCCAGGAAAGGGCGGCCCCAACCCATAGCAAAAAGGATAGAGAAAAGATGGACAATATCGGGACAACCATTCCAAGCCGCAAGCCAATAAGGACACTGGAAAGACAAATAAATATACCGAGAAGTGGTGTGACTTCCATAAGACCCCTTGGCATAACACTATTGATTGTCGCTCAAAGAATTCATTGGTGGCTGAAGTGAAAGCCTCTGAATCAAATGTGGATTATGACTCTGAGACAGAACTAGAAAGGGGAAGACAAATCATTGACGCAGAACCCAGTGCCACCGTTTCTACCACCAAGCTCCAGCCTGGTGAACCAGACGAGCCAGAAGAAGGAGAGCGCCTCTTCCATTCACAAATGTGGGTAAAAGGCACCCTGCTACAATTCATCATTGATAGAGGTATCTAGAATAACCTCATCTCTGCAGAGTTCTTCAAGTAGTTGGCCCTACCCACAAGTCCCCACCCATAACCCTACACCATTGGATGGCTTCGCCAAGGAAGCGATCTCTGTGTCAACCAACAGTGTCGACTGTCATACGGCATCAAACCCTTCAAAGACGAGGTATTGTGTGATGTTTCTCCCCTCAAAGTTTGTGATGTTATTTTGGGCCAACCTTATTTATGGAAACGTCATGTTTTATATGAGTCTAGACCTCATAGTGTTATTATTATTTTGAACAGGAAATTGTACAGGATACCTGAGGCAGTCCCACCTAGTGTTATTTCCTTGATCTCTGCTAAGAAATGCAGGAATCTCATCTCTCAGACAAGGAAGTTTGTCTTATTCATGATTCGCTCTCAGAATAAGCGAAAGATCACAGCCACATCCAAGGTCTCTGTAGCCAACATCTCCACACAGTGGAAGCAAGTAGATAAGGTCATGGAAGAATACTTGTATATCTTCTCCTCACCTACCAGGGTACCTCTACACTGTCAGGTCAAGCACCCCATCGAACTAACACCTGGTGCATCGCTGCCCAATGTTCCAATCTATCATCACTCTCTGTTAGAGAATGAGGAGATCAAGTGACAAATCTAAGAACTTCTCCACAAGGGGCACATCTGGCCCATCTCATCACCTTGTGGGAGCCCAATCGTACTGGTACAGAAGAAATATAGAACCTAGAAAATCTGCATTGATTACCGGGCTCTGAATAAAATCACAGTCAGAAATTGGTACCCGATCCCTCGAATCGAAGACCTCCTTGATCAACTCACGAGGGATAAATACTTCAGTAAGATTGATCTCAAGTATGGCTACCACCAGGTCCCGATAGAATAGACAGATGTATGGAAAATCACCTTCAAGTCAAAGGAAGGCCTTTTTGATTGGTTGGTCATGCCCTTTTGTTTGAAAAATTCTCCAACCACTTTCATGAGGATGATGGACGATATCCCGCAACCATTCACCAATAATTTTGTAGTGGTGTATCTGGATGACATTCTCATTTACAGAAAGACTTGGGTCGAACACTTGCAGCATATTCAACAGGTTCTACACACCCTGCGGTAGCACAAGCTATACACCAACTTGGAAAAATGATCCTTCGGCATGGACAGGGTCCATTACCTGGGTAACATCATTGATCAGCATGGTGTACATGTGGATCCAACCAAGATCCAAGTCATCCATGACTGACCAACCCCAACCAAACTCACTGAGCTTCAGAGCTTCTTGGGCCTTGCCAATTTCTACCGCAGGTTTGTGTTGGGATTCTCCCATATTTCCTAGGCCCTCAGCCAAATCACCAAGGGTGGTGGTAAGGAAAAATTTGGGTGGGGTCGGTCCAAACAACAAGCGTTCAATGATTTGAAGAAGCGCTTGTGCTCATCCCCAATAATTTCACTACCAGACCTGCATCATTCCTTTGAGATCGAGACAGATGCTTCAGACTATGCTATGGGTGTTGTTCTCACTCAGCACGGCCACCCCGTGGCCTATCATAGTGAGACACTATATGATGTTGTCTATAAGTACCCTACTTATGACAAAGAAATTTAATCCATTGTAAAAGCCTACCACTAGTGGAGACATTACATTATTGGGAAGGAGACAGTTATCCACACTGATCATAAGCCATTGCAGTTTATGCAGACACAAGGAAAATTGCAGAATGACTGCCATCAAAATTGGTCCACATACTTGCAACAATTCCACCTCAACATTATGTATAAAATAGGAAGCCCCAATCATGTCATTGATTTCCTCAGCAGACCACCAGTCACGACACTCACCACGGTGCTAGAATCTTGTAGCCATGAGACCTCTGGATGGCCCGAACTCTATGAGACAGACCCAGACTTCACCACCACCTACCAAATGTTGGGTGCAAACATAGTTGTCGATAATTTCTATCTTCAGGATGGGTTTTTGTGTCATCTGGGCCGTATATTTGTTCCATCAAGCGAGTGAGTGAAGCTGATCTAGGAATCCCACTATAGTCAAGTGGAAGGACACTTCAGCATTGAAACGATAGTGGCGATGCTACAGAAACATTTCTATTGGTCGAAACTTTGACAGGAGGTCAGCAAGTATATCAGGTCCTGCACTGCCTGTGCTATTGCCAAACCAACCACTAAAAAATAGGGCATGTACACCCCTCTTCCTACTCCTGACAGGCCATGGGAATCCATCTCAATGGACTACATGTTGAGCCTCCTCTCCACCAAGCGGGGAAATGATTGTGTTTTTGTGGTTGTCGACCGCTTTTCTAAGATGGTGATTATGGTTTCCTGCAAGAAGAGAATCACAGCAGACGCCACTGCCAAGCTCTACTTTGAACAGGTCTGGGTACATTTTGGACTCCCACAAACCATTGTCTCAGATAGGGACAGTCTATTTCTCAGCACATTTTGGTCAAGCCTCTGGTCACTTTTGGACACCAAGATAACCAAATCCATGACCTTCCACCCCCACACAGATGGAAAAACCGAGGTCGTAAATTGAATGGTCATGCATATCCTTTGCATGTATAATTCAAAGAACCCTCGCACATGGGATGAGAGCCTTCCCTATGTCTAGCATAGCTACAACCGAGCCCTGCATAGCTCAATCGACCACAACCCCTTTTAGGTGGGGTTGGGATTCCAACCATTGGGTCCCATAGATGTTTCACTTCCCCTTGCGGTCACCTCGATTGACTCATCTCTTGTTCCAACTGAAGATGACAAAGCCACCTATTTCATTTATTGGATCCATCACATCCATCGACAAGTTTAGGATATCCTATAGAAGTCCAATGACAAGTAAAAACAACACCATGATCAACTTCGGGTGCCACGTAAGTTTCAGGTGGGAGACAAAGTTTGGTTGCACTTGCAGAAAGAACGCCTTACAGGACCCCATCGAAAGCTTCACCCACTTCGTTATGGGTCGTGCACCATCACCAAGGCCATAGGGGATAATGATTTTCAGCTCAACATTCCTCCTTTCCTTAGCCTGCACCCAGTATTCAACGTGGATCTCCTTCACCCTTATTTCCCACCATTATTGGACACCTCGGACGTAGAAAAATAGCTGACACCAACAAATCTCAACCTCGACTGCATCCAATAGGAATCTAGTGATCATATTGTAACTCAAAAACAAACGATCCATCTTTATCAAGTCGTCAAAGCAGGGCAGCTCCTACACCAAGGCAAGTGGCTCACCCGGGGCCAAATTCAGCAGAAATTTCCTCATCTGATGGGGGAAATCAACACAATGGGTACCATTGCTTCCTAAGGAGGGAGTATTTATCCAGGTGGATATCAGTGACCACCCACCTTTTCCAACTAACTCAAAACTGTTTTCTGGCAATTTTGGCAGTTTACTATTTTTAGCAGTTTTCACTTCCGGGGCCATTTTGAGGGCCTAAATGAAGGTTTTTTGGGATCGATCTTCTCAATGATTTCTTAGGGAATTATTGAGCCCAAAAAAATAATCTCCTCTATGATACCTTTCCATCGGGCTATCATATGCCTAAAACGGAGATCGTATGCAAAAGTTACGACCTCGGGAAGTTAATGTACTAACTTACCCAAATGGAGCCCACATGACTTTTGGTGCTTCATCTCCTAGGGTTTGGTTTTTGGATGTCTAAGGTTTTTTGAATTCCTATTTATTGTAAAATTCCTTCAGAGCCTCATTGTAATCATCTTCTTTCGAATGAGCATAGCCGTCACGTCTCTTCTCAGAGATAAGCCACCGCCATTCCAACAAGCTTGTCTCTGTTGCATTTTGTAGTTTCAACTTATTTCATTATTGAATAGAAAACCAGTTTTACTGTATCTCTGCTATTTTGTGTTAAGAATTTGTTAATAATATGTATTTATTTCATTATGCTCATAAAATCCATATCAGTGGTATCAGAGTGGTCTTCTCCTTGTCGTCTTAATACATGGCCCCAACGAGGTCATAGTACAAAGAGTTGGGTCTTGAGCTTGTTTCTCTTGAGGACGAAAGATCTTGCATGCCCAAGAGACCTCTCATGGTAGGAGAAAAGAAATATGATGGGACAGGAGATCCTTTCAAACTGTTGATTGAGGAATCCCTTACGCAACAAAGGAATGAGTTGATGGATAGTTTGGCACAAATCCTTCGGCGACTACCAACAGGCAATGCATCTTCTTCGAGCGGAGGCTCCACCCTCTTCAAGTTACAAATAAACTTTGATATTCCTATATTTGAAGGTAAAATAGATTCATATGTTGTAGACAAGTGGTTGAATCTGCTAGAAAGATATTTTTCTATCCATAACTTCTCGAATAGAGAAAAGATTACTTTTGCGCTCCTCAAAGTCCTCCCCCGTGTCAAAGATTGGTGGGAAACGTTCTGTGAGAAAAAGGAAACAAAGGAACCCTCATTATTTACAATCACAGCCACCTGGGATTCCTTTAGGGATGTTATTAAGGAACAATACTACCCTGTCGGAAGCTATGATGACTTATATACCAAATGGACCACACTACGACAAGAAAGAGACCAAGCAGTGCCAAATTTCACAAATATCTTCCATACCTTGCGCACCAAGATGGGTATCAAAGATTCGGAGAGATATCTGGTGCTCAAGTATCGTGGTGATCTGCATAGATACATCCATATTGAAATGGAATTTCTAGACATATAATCCTTGGGCACGGCCTACTGATATGCCATCAAAATTGAGCAGAAGCTTAAACAAAATACGTGGCAATTTGGGCCTGGGAACCCCTCACAACAAAAGCCAGGAAAGAGAAACCCCAACCCACAGAAAAAAGGATAGAGAAAATATGGATAGTATTAGGACAACCATTCCAATCCGCAAGCAAAGAAGGACACTGGAAAGACAAATAAATGTACCGGGAAGTGGTGCGACATCCATAAGAGCCCTTGGCATAACATTGTTGATTGTCGCTCAAAGAAGTCGTTGGTGGCCGAAGTGAAAGCCTATGAATCAGATGTGGATTATGACTCTGAGCCTAAACCAGAAAGGGGAAGACAGATCATTGACACAGAACCCAGTGCCACTGTTTCTACCACCAAGCTCCATCCTAGTGAACCAGATGAGCTAGAAGAAGGAGAGCACCTCTTCCATTCTCAAATGTCGGTAAAAGGCACCCCACTGCACTTCATCGTTGATAGAAATAGCCAGAAGAACCTCATCTCTATAAAGGTCTTCAAGTGGCTAGCCTTGCCCACAATGCCCCACCCACAACCCTACACCATTGGATGGCTTCGCCAAGGAAGTGATCTCTGCGTCAATCAACAGTGTCAACTATCATACGGCATCAAGCCCTTCAAAGATGAGGTATTGTGTGATGTTTCTCCTCTCAAATTTTGTGATGTTCTTTTGGGCCAACCTTATTTATGGAAAAATCATGTTGTATATGAGTCTAGGCCTCGTAGTGTTATTATTACTTTGAACAGGAAATTGTACAGGATACCTGAGGTAGTCCCACCTAGTGTTATTTCCTTGATCTCTGCTAAGCAATGCAGGTAGGTCATCTCTCAGACAAGGAAGTTTGTCTTATTCCCGATTCACTCTTAGAATAAGAAAAAGATCACAACCACATCTAGGGTCTCTGCGACCGACCTCTCCACACAACAGAAGCAAGTAGATAAAGTCGTGGAAGAATACTCATATATCTTCTCCTCACCTACTGGGGTACCTCTGCACTGCTAAGTTAAGAACCCCATCGATCTGACCCCCGATGCACAGTTTCCCAATGGACTAATCTATCATCGCTCTCTGTTAGAGAATGAGGAGATCAATCATCAAATCCAAGAAATTCTCCACAAGGGTCACATCCATCCCAACTCATCAACTTGCAGGAGTCCAATCATGTTGGTATAGAAGAAATATAGAACCTAGTGAATATGCATTGATTACTGGGCTCTAAATAAAATCACAATCAGAAACCGATACCTGATTCCCTGAATCAACAACCTCCTTGATAAACTCATGGGGGATAAATACTTCAGAAATATTTATCTAAAGTCTGGCTACCACCAGGTCTCGATAGAATAGACAGATGTATGGAACACTGCCTTCAAGTCAAAGGAAGGCCTTTTTGAATGGTTGGTCATGCCCTTTGGTTTGAAAAATGCTCCAAGCACTTTCATGAGGATGATGGATGATATCCTGTGACCATTCACCAATAATTTTGTAGTGGTGTATCTAGATGACATTCTCATTTACAGCAAGACTTGGGTTGAACACTTGCAGCATATTCAGTATGTTTTGCACACCCTGCGGCAGCACAAGCTATACACCAACTTGTAAAAATGATCCTTCGGCATGGACAGGGTCCATTACCTGGGTAACATCATTGATCAACATGGTGTACATGTGGATCCATCCAAGATCCAAGTCATTCATGACTAGCCATCCCCAACCACACTCACTGAGCTTCGTAGCTTCTTGGGCCTTGCCAATTTCTACCGCAGGTTTGTGTTGGGATTCTCCCATATTGCCTAGGCCCTCAGCAAAATCACCAAGGGTGGTGGTAAGGAAACATTTGGGTGGAGTCATTCCCAACAACAAGTGTTCAATGATTTGAAGCAGCGCTTGTGCTCATCCCCAGTAATTTCACTACCAGACCTGCAACATCCCTTTGATATCGAGATAGATGCTTCAGACTATGCTATGTGTGTCATTCTCACTCAGCACGGCCACCCTGTGGACTATCATAGTTAGACACTATCTGATGTTGTCTGTAAGTACCCTACTTACGATAAAGAAATTTAATATATTGTGCAAGTACGCTGCCAGTGGAGACATTACATTCTTGGGAAGGAGATAGTTATCCACACTGATCATAAGCCACTGCAGTTTATGTAGACACGAGGAAAATTGCAGAATGACCACCATCAAAAGTGGTCCACATAGTTGCAGCAATTCCACCTCAACATCAAGTATAAAATAGGAATCACCAATCGCGTCATTGATTGCCTCAACAGACCACCAGTCAAGGCACTCACCACGGTGTTAGACTCTTGTGGCCATGAGACCTATGTATGGCCCCAACTCTATGAGACAGACCCAAACTTCGCCACCACCTACCAAATGTTGGGTGCAAACATAGTTGTCGATAATTTCTATCTTTAGGATGGGTTCTTGTGTCATCTTGGCCATATCTATGTTCCATCAAGCGAGTGAGTGAAGTTGATCTGGGAAGCCCACTACAGTCGGGTGGAAGGACACTTCTACGTTGAAAAGATAGTGGCGATGCTACAGAAAAATTTCTACTGGTCGAAACTCTGACAGGAGGTCAACAAGTATATCAGGTCCTACGTTTCCTACGCTATTACCAAACCAACCACTAAGAAATAGGACATGTACACCCCGCTTCCTACTCCGGACAGGCCATGGGAATCCATCTCAATGGACTACATGTCGAGCCTCCTCTCCACCAAGCAGGGAAATGACTGTGTTTTTGTGGTCGTTGACCGCTTTTCTAAGATGGTGATTCTGGTTTCCTGTAAGAAGAGCATCACAGTAGAGGCCACTGCCAAGCTCTACTTTCAACAGGTCTGGGTACATTTTGGACTCCCACAAAACATTGTCTCTGATAGGGATAGTTTATTTCTCAACACATTCTAGTCAAGTCGCTGGTCACTGTTGGACACCAAGCTAACCAAATCCACGACCTTCCACCCCCAGACAGATGGCCAAAAAGTGGTCGTAAATCGAATGGCCATGCATATCCTTCGAATGTATAATTCAAAGAACCCTCACACATGGGATGGGAGCCTTCCCTATGTCTAGAATATCTACAACCGATCCCTACATAGCTCAACTAGCCACAACCCCTTTCAGGTGGGGTTGGGATTCCAACCATTAGGTCCCATAGATGTTTCACTTCCCCATGCTGTCACCTCGACTGAATCATATCCTATTCCAACTGAAACTGACAAATCCACCTAGTTCATTGAGCGGATCTAGCACATCCTCCAACAAGTTTAGGATATCCTACAGAAGTCCAATGACAAGTACAAACAATGCCATGATCAACATCGGGTGCCACATAAGTTTCAGGTGGGAGACAAAGTTTGGTTGCACTTGCAGAAAGAATGACTTACAGGACCCCATCGGAAGCTTCAACCACTCCGTTATGGGTCGTACACCATCACCAAGTCCATGGGGGATAATTATTTTGAGCTCAACATTCCTCCTTTCCTTGTCCTTCACCCAGTATTCAACGTGGATCTCCTTCACCCATATTCCCCACCATTATTGGACACCTCAGACGTAGAAAAATGGCTGACACCAATAGAGCTCAACCCCGACTGCATCCAAAATGAATCCAACGATCATATTGTGGACACACAAATCAAGGTATCTCAACAACAAAGGATCCATCTTTATCGAGTCGTCAAAGCAGGGCATCTCCTGCACCAAGGCAAGTGGCTCACCCGGGGCCAAATTCAGTAGAAATTTGCTCATTTGATGGGGGAACTCAATGCAATGGATACCATTACTTCCTAAGGAGGGAGGATTTATCTATATGGATATCGGTCACCACCCACCTTTTTCAACTAGCTCAAAATAGTTTTCTGACAATTTTGGCAATTTACTATTTTTAGCAGTTTTCACTTCTGGGGCTATTTTGAGGGTCTAAGTGAAGGTTTTTCGGGATCGATCTTCTCAATGATATCTTATGGCATGATTGAGCCCCCAAAATTAATCTCCTCTATGATACCTTTCCAGTGGGCTATCATACGCCTAAAACGGAGATCGTATGCAAAAGTTACGACTTCGAAAAGTTAGTGAACTAACTTACCCAAACGGGGCCCACATGACTTTTTGTGCTTCATCTCCTAGGGTTAGGTTTTTGGATGTCTAGGATTTTTGGCATTCTTGTTTATTGTAAAATGCCTTCAGAGCCTCATTGTAATCATCTTCTTGCAAATGAGTGCAACCGTCACATCTCTTCTCAAAGATAAGCCGTCACCATTCCAGCAAGCTTGTTTCCGCTACATTTTATAGTTTCATCTTATTTCATTATTGAATAGAAAACCAGTTTTACTGTATCTCTGTTATTTTGTGTTAAGAATCTGTTAATAATCTGTATTCATTTCGTTCTACTCATAAAATTTGGATCACCCTGTGCGTCTTTCGTGTGTGCCAAGTTCAAGTGGTACACGAAAAAGACCCTATGAATAACAACCAATGATGAAAATTGCTGACAAAGGAGAGGAAACCACCAATAAGGATAATTAAATCCAAGACACTACACAAATCCCAATGTGTGAATAGATGTCTTTCCATTGAACACAAGGGAAACCACCCAGTCAATGACCAATGATGAAATGTCGACTGTTGGGTTCAACGTTACCTACCAATGATGAAAGTAGGGCCAGTGTGTGTGATATAACTACAGTATCATGTGATTCTAAGACAAACTGAGGGTATGGACGACATGCAAAGTCAAGAGTTCTGAGGAGTGGCCGAAACAGGTTGATAGAATTCCTTTGAATAAGAGCGTGAGACATATGGAGGGCTCCGACAACATAGACCTGATGATGAAACCATAAGATGCAGGAGGCATCAATGAAGTTCTCTATAGGGACTGGAAGAGTAACCAGTCGGTAGAGAAGAATCTGTAATGAGCTCATCTTCCTAATTCCATGCTAATCCAAAAATTATGATGATGAATGGACTCAAATAACTTTGTGCTCTGTTCAAAGGAGACACGACTGTTGTCAATATAAGATAATACTCCCTTCCTGCCCGTCTTTTTTTTTTTTTTCATAGACAAATGAATGTTATGATACAAATGAGGAAACGAGTGTTGCAGGTAAGAAAAACTAGTTCCAGTAGTGGAACATACCTATGCTCAATGCAGGGAAGTGCATGCGGGAGATGGACACTTGGGGGAATGTTCCCACCTAGGTATACGGTGTCAAATTGCGAAGGATACAAACAAGGCTCTGCTTGGTTGAGGATGAAAAACTGTTGAGGCAAATGGTTTATAACGTAAAGCGAGAACCGGCTATAGGCTCAATACTTGCAAGAAAGGGCATGAGATGCAATCATAACTTGACGCAAAAAAATGTCCTTTTTTATGTCTTTCAGTCTACTTGGTGTGAAAAAGGGATAAACTTGTTCCAAATAGACGTCTTTTCAAAACCAATTTACGAGTGTGAAAGATACAAGTTCACTCGAAAATCTTTTCACTTTTTGATAACGATTCGGAAAAGAGCTTAACTAAGACTCAGGACCTTTCAATTACAATTTAACGAGTGTGAAATGGAAAAATCACTCGGAAATATTTTCACTTTTTGAAAACAAGTCTGAAAAGATCTTAACTAAGACTCGCGACCTTTCAAGTCCAATTTAACGAGTGTGAAAGGGACAAATCACTCGGCAATATTTTCTCTTTTTGAACGAGTCAGAAAAGGCCTTAACTAGGACTCGTGGATGTTGTTCTAAGTAGCATGTAATGGGGGAGACCAATGCTCCCATTCAAGACTTCTATGAAAGGTCAGCAACCTAAGAAGAGCTGACACAAGCTTGGGAAAACTCAAAGCTTTCCAAGTCGGGGAGGATAAAATACCTGCAGAGGTTACCTTATCTACAATATATCGAAGAATGCCCCTTATATGGAAGGGTGTACAAGGAGGAAGTCGAGGCCCTACAAGATCATTCCAATCAAAGGAAACCACCCATAAACTTGGAGGGAACATACTCGAAGAGAGTGGAATTCTCCCTAGTGAAGAAGGTACAAAACTAGAAATTCTAAGGACATGGTCGAAGGATGAATCACCCTTCAAAAAAAGAGTGCGATTGACCAAATATTGTATCGACAATGTCACTTCCTTAGGCTTGTCTCTCTCCAAGAGAAGAGTGGGATTGACCGAACATTGCATCGGCACGACCACTTCTTCAACTGTTGGTTGAATAAGATGCAAGACAACAAGGTCAAGAGATGCATCAACCCCTAAAGGAAAAGGGGATCCAGCCAAATATTGCATCGGCATGACTATTGTATCAACCAAAGAAGGTTGGGAAGCCAAAGATGGCTCAGAACCCGAAGGGCCCCCGGGAAAGGACCATGCTTCTTGTGCCACAACAGTAGTAGGGCACAAATGAGTAAGGTGATATCCTTTGCAAAGCCTATAAAGGAACTTGGGCTTACGTATTACACATATAGGCCTCTCAATCGTATGAATTCCCCCAGCATGACTTGCAGTGGCTGGTGACATGCTCCTAGCATGACTTGCAAAGGCTAGTAGAAAATCCCAAACATGACTGGCAGAGGTTGGTGGAGAATCCCCAACATGACTAGCAGAGGTTGGTGATGTATGTACAGTGTGACTAGTGATGATTAGACTTATGCCCCCAACATGACTTGCAGTGTTGGTTGTTGGTATTTAACATGACTAGCAGAGGTTGTCGAACAATCTCCAACATGACTAATAGAGGTTGGTGATATAATTTCAGTATGTGACTGACCCTCAAAAGACAAAGTTGGGAAAGGTAGGGTCCACGGATCACTAAAATAGGAAGTGTGGAAATGAATGGACCTCCCTGTCAAAACGGGCCTACTAGACATGGCATAAACATGATGGATCAGTGTCGAGAAGTCGAAAGTACCCATAAGGGAAGAATACATTCTGACACCAATATTCTCATTTGTCGACTGAGAATTGTCAATCACTGGGATCGACGGTACAAGAGATGCATTAGGACTAGATCATGCAAAGGATAATTGATACATCATCACAATATTCCCTTCATGGGGAAAACAAAGAGTACGGAATACAGACGACGCGATGGAGATCATGGAATAAGTCGAATTGTGAACTAGTAACAGGTTATAATCAAGAGGTGCATCAACTACCTCTACTTCCACCTCTACCATATTCCCACCTAACTGGACCAGAAAGGTAGGGAGAATACCATTAGGGCAGAAGGAATGACCATCAAAGGTAGTCAACATGTTCGATGACTTGGAAAGGGTCGAAGAACCGAGAGCTTTCCAACAGACTAGGGACATCACACATGTTGCAGCACCTTCATCAACAACCAGACATTTGATGGTATACTTTGAGTACTCCACATGGATTTGGAAATCCACATGGTAAGGCAAGCAAGGCTTAACATCTGTGACATCAAACTTAATAACTTTTGAGCCACTGGGCTCTAGAGATCCTAAATTAGAGAGTAAGGCATTCCTATGTGAAGGACACATCTAGAGTACCTCCAAATCCGACATCGCACAAGGGGTTTGACCCAAGTCCTCAACAATAGAGTAGATTTGGGTGGCTCTAGCATTTGGATTATGGGTAGAGCGCTTAATCACTCCTTTCAGAATACGAGGCGATGGATCCATTATCTCAATCTGTAAAATCGTCTCCAGAGGAGGAGGATGAGGAGATTCTAGACCAGGATTAGTTTGTTTAGAACTATAGTATCGAGATCAAGTGGCTACATATATTTTTGCATCGACCATATTGATACATAAACAGTCTCCATCTTTCAACTGCTGGTTTTGACCTCCACCGGCCTCATTTCCAACATTTGAGGAGTTTGAGGGTAAGTATTGATTATGTGGGAATGGATTTGTCATCACGACGAGCGATTGAGCTAATAGCCTCGCAGATTCTGCAAGTTTGGGGAACAAATGGGTAAGGTGATCATCTGTGCAAATCTTACAGGGAAACTTCACCTTACGTATTTCTCGTTTTCCCTCTCCATCATTACTACATGTCTTCTCATTATTATTATTATCCTTGGGTTTATTACCATTTTTCCCACCCTTACGGTTATTACTTCCTTTCTTCTTATTCCATCCTATTTGTTGGTTACCATTTGGGTTGGTCGATGATTGCACAGAGTGTACATCTGCTGACTGAGTGGGGTTGGAAGACACAGACGAAGATGGCCCTTTTGCGGACTATCTTAAAGACAACTCTTTCAACTGGTTTGTCACCGAGTCTATGGACTTTACATTAGTGGAACCTACAATGCCATCGGCATGAGGTTCAATATTTTTCCTAGGGTCATAAGTAGACCATGGTGCATCATGAAAAAGGTGGTATAAAAACCCAGACTGAGCATATATCAAATCTAACTAATGGGTCCTAAAGATTGCTTCTTCCTCAGTGGTAACCTCAGAAGTAGCAATGTCCTTCGAGATAGGAGCATGCAAAGACTTAAGAAACCATTCTAAAAGAAAGGTCAGGGGTATAGGGGTCTTAATAAACCTCTTCCATCTATGCCACTCCTGGATATGGTCCAAGATATGAGTGGCAGTATCTTGGCATAAAGTAGACAACATTTCTAGGCCAGCATCATAATGAATGGGCAACTGGAAGTGGTTAAGAAAGACCATCACCAACTGACTAAAATTCCCATATGCTCCCCTAGGTAGCTCAATATACCATTTTGCAGCAACTCTGATGAGGGTGTGTTGAAATAATCTCAAACGAATAGAATCGTCATTAAGGGAGTTCGATGAGCACCAAAGGTGAAAGGTAGTGACATGATCACCAGGATCCTCTCCATTCTTACCCTCAAACTTCGATATGTTTGAAGGAAGTTTGGTGGGGACCAGGGGCCATGTAGGATTGTGACTCACAAGGTCATTCATTAACTTAGACAAATCTGGAAGATTAAGCATGGCCAGAAAAGGGAGGCGAGGTTGCGAGATCTGGCCCCAACCTCTTGGGAAAGATTGTTCTTGCAGATTTGGAGGCCATCCAGGGTTCTGGTAAACACCATGGCCATGTCCGGCATTATAAGGCCCTCCTCTGGGCTGATTCATATAAGGTTGGTTGGGCATCATTCCAGCAGGATTTTTTTGTTGAGGGTTATAGAAATTTCCCCCAGCCAAACTGGATCCAAGTTGGGGTTTTCCCAAAGCATTAAACTGACCTCCTCTAGCATTAGAATATGGAGGATAGAGGTGGATTTGTCATGCCAAATGTATTGGTCGGAATCTGTGCCGAGGAGTTAGGGTTGTAGGACAGAACTTGAGTCAAAGCTTGTCCGCCAGGTTGACTATTCCACCCAAAAGTAGGAGGATTGGACCCAAGCTTAAAAGCAGGGATACCCCCCATATTAGGAGTGATTTGAGGGATTTGAGATCCACCAAATGAAAAAGGAGTGTAGGGAGGTGTACTGCCCCCAAGCCCAATTCTAGCATTAGGGCCAGCAGCTGGGATGGAGTTTGAAAACTGCAAAGTCAAGTTATGCACACCATAAGAAAATGGACTAGAAGCCATAGGGATGGACTAAACATTGTAGCCTGGTGAGTGGCCAAGAGACTCAAAGGGGTTTGAGGTGGTAGCTTGAGCATTAACTATAGTTCGGGCCATAATAATTATAGGTACCTCTGGCACTATGACCATAGAGGTTGCAGGAGTCAAAGGGGTACCATTAACTATAGTGGGTATGGGAGTCGAAGGGCTCCCATAATTCTGAAGACCAGGTTTAGTACTCATCCTTGTAGAATCACAAGTCTGAATGGTGGACATGTGTGTACCAAATATAATAACTCTATGAATTTTAGAAGGCAAGGACACGAAATCCAGTGGTAATTGTAACAAGCTATGGGACCGACAGGGAGGCTAGTTCGACTCCACGATGACTTAAGACTCTAAAGATAAAAAATATATCATAAGGCCAACTAGTAAGCAAAGAGCACACCAAAATTCAAACAGCCAATATGCATGCAAATGAGGTAAAGTGGTTGAGTGGCCTCCCTCACTAAAGAAGGTATGTCTCACCCAAGAGGGGCCTGAGACTCCCTGCTAAATATCGGAGGTAAAAAAATCAGTTATAAGGGCCCTCGTGGGCTTAACAACCAGTTGGTCAGATCCCCCCAGAGAGGTAATCCTCCATAAAGGTTGTGTGTTTTTCGACCCTTATATGACCTAGGGTACCTGCAGAATAACCCCTGCAAGTAACCTATGAGACACCTAAGTCACGCAACTAATAAACCACTATATAATTGATGCACAGGTGGGCAGTCATAAGTTAGGTCCACCGTATGGGAAGGGTAGAAAATCCTGAAACCTTGAAATCACCACCTCTCAAGGAGGTAAAGGAACTAACAATATCTCGAGATATGAATAGATCCCCAAAAATATCTCTTACGCTAGGAAGGTATCGAGGGGATATCCCTTCAACCAACTTCGTGCAACCTCATGATTAACTCTGGTGTGAGAGGAGCCTCCTGATCTTACCAATTATACAATGGATTTCTCCACCCCCTGACTCAGACACATATGTTGATTTAATTGCCTTGGAGAAGTTTACTCACAAAATCCTATTCCAAGGCACTAAATCCTAGGCTAGTTTGTGCACCTTAGAAAATAAAATCGTTACTAATGAAGTTTAAATTATAGCGTTGATTTTATGGCCATGATTACTCAAAAAGGTATTGTAATGAAACTCATGGTGTTATGACTCTGCAAGAAAAGTAAATATGAAAGTAATGCAAAGTCCTAACTTTAACTTTTGATGAATGATATGCTCCTAAAAAATGATGCAATTTTCAAATTCAAATCTGCAATTCAGAAGTAAATATGCAATCTTTCACTATATGCATTAATCTAATGATAGATATTCAAAGACAAAAATGCCAAGCAATGCAACATGCCTATTTTTTTTGTATTTTCAATATATTAAAACTGAAAATGAATGGACTGAAAAATAACTTGATATATAACCCTACTGTGTATAAAAACGAGATAACTCAAGCAGGATACCAAGCAACAAACCACCTAGCCTAATGTGAAAGGACAATAAAAATGAAAAAATGAAGAGAAAGACTTCGCCCATAAATTAAACCAAAAGAAGGTTTCATGTCATCCCACAGGCACTCAACAGGCACTACATAGACCCAATAAGGCTTAGCAAGAATCAAATCCCACCAAGCAAAAACCGGATCAAGTAAACAGGCAAGGAAAATAGGTGTACACATCTTTTCAAGCAAACAGAGCAAATATACGCAGCTTGCAGTGAGACAGCACGCGTGTATACGTGACTGTCAAGTAAAAAGTTGTGTATATGCTTTAAAACAAGTCCAGGAAAAAGAAGAAGGCTAAAAACTTAGACCCAAAGTGAACAAGAGTTGTCAAGCAATATTACGACAATAACCACAATATAAACGAGAGCAATCTAAAGAGAAAAGTACTTCAAACCCTAAGAAATAAGATCCATCCCCAGCATGGTTGCCAATTATGTTACGAGGAAAATCTCTCTATGGATAGGGTAAACCACAACAGACAGGTATGACTGCAGAAATCAAATCTATCCCATAAACAAGCTATATAAACGAATGTGCAAGCGAGATAAGAAAGAGACCTACCTCGTCCAAATGTTTGAATATGTCCATCATTGAGCACTTTGACCCAAATCTTTATACCTGCAACAAGTTCTCAACAAACAAGTGAAGCAAGAATATAGTGACAATATAAAAGGTTAGTGCATTAGATAGCATAATCCATTAATATACAAAACAAACATGCCTGTGGATAATAACTCATATATTTGCAAGATATCAATTGGACGAAAATGTAGAAATTTCAATACAATTAATGTATTTCCTGTGATTCTCCTTATCTAACAATTATATGCCACTATTAAATATAAAATCGCTTCTACTAATATTCTTGTGGAAAATTAAACCACGATCACAAAGTGAAATATCAAGAACACATAACACAAAAGTTTTACGGGGAAAGTGTAAAGCTAAAAACCCCACTATCATATATTATGTATATCATGGCTCATGAAACAATCTCATACAAAACTTTAATCCAAGAGCTCTCAGTACAATACAATCATCTTACACTGTCATACAAAAACTCAACAAATACATGTGCCAATTCTCTGTGTCCAGACAACCTACCTCCTCTGCACAATCCCTGCAATTAGAATTCTCACAATGAATTCGAATTGCCTAGTTTTGCACATGCTCATGAGCATATCCATTGCATGTGTGATTGCATGAGTGCACTTCACTCAAATCACAATTGATAGCCAAACTGTCCCTTTCACATGTTATCTCAACTAGGCCTCCACTGGATCTGACATGCATGTAGTTAACCGTGGTGAATCTTCAGTTGCATGTGAGTTCATTGATTTTGAATTAATTAATAATTAATTCACTGAACTCTCACTAGTGTAAATTCAGTTACAACTATTACAACTGGTCTTAACTCACTTAACTGAGTTAAACTACTTCACAACTCTCATAACTACACTTGTAACTCTGTTACAACTTCAAGTCACCTCCATGTCTTACCATCCAACCTTTGAACTCAAATTTCCCATAGTTAACTGATTTTCCATTTCAGTTAATTATTTCAAGTAATTATGAGATAATAGATTAATATTTATTGTCCAATTTATTTAAGGGAAAAATGAATTAGACACATGTTTCTTGTTGAATTTTCAACACTCCCTCTCAACAAGAAAGGGATTATCCTTCACCCCAATCATGTCTCTATGATATTCAAATTTTCTCCTGGTGAGCACCTTCGTCAGAATGTCTACATCCTGATCTTCTGTAGGAATGTATTGAAGCAACATAATCTTCCGCTGCACACAATCTATGAGATGATGATACCGGATATCTATATGCTTAGATATATCATGAAACATAGGATTAATCGAGAGTTTAATGCAACTCTGATTATCACAATGAATCACTGTCAGATATAAATGAGAACCAAACAAACCAACCAAGATCTTTCTCATCCAGATAGCCTCACATGCAGTTTGACTCGCTGCCATGTATTCCACTTCTGTTGAACTAAGTGCCACGGATCTTTCTTTCCTATTGTACCAAGAAACAATTGTAGATCCGATACTAAAGATCCCCCCTTATGTGCTATTTATGTCCATTGGGATGCCCACCCAATCTGCATCCATGAAGCCATGCAACTTCACCTCATCCATCTGTTTGTACCATAATCCATACTCAGATGTGCCCTTCATATATCTCAAGACATGCTTACCCGCCTTCCAAAAGAGTTTGGTAGGCTTAACCATCGCTTGACTTAGCTGGTTAACCATATCGAAAATTTTCAATCTCATGTTCACTAAATACATTACATAACCTACTAATTGTCGATAGACAGTAGCATCTACTACCTCTCCAGAAGTAGCATCCTCTTTCCTTCAGTTTCCTGGAAGATGAGTATCCATGGGTTTGCATCCTTCCATGTGAAACTTACCCAGTATCTCCCTTGCATACTTTCCTTGAGACACAAAAATTTCACCATCTCGTGCCATATTTCCAATCCAAGAAAACAATGAAGGAGGCCCAAATCCTTCATCTCGAACTCCTTTGCAAGGTCATCCTTGCATGAGTGTATCAGGGACTCATCACCAGTCATTATTAAATCATCAACATAAAGAACAATGATTAAAATCTTACCCTCCACCAAAATTTCGTATAGGTTTGCATCCGCTTCACTTTTGGTGAAGCCCAATCTAGTGAAATAGTTGTCTATCCAAGTGTACCAAGCACAGGGTGCTTTCTTCAGCCCATAGAGTGTTCTCTTGAGTCTGCACACATGCAAATCTCTGTAAAAGGTCTCAAAACCTTATGGTTATTTAATGTACACTTATTCCTCAATGATCCCATTGAGGAACGTAGTTTTTACATCCATCTGATGAATGCACCAGCCCATCTGCACTAAGAGTGCAAGGATGGATCTTATGGAAGACTACCTTGCGACAGGTGCAAAGATCTCATCATAATCTATCCCCTCGATCTGTGAGAAGCCTCGGGCCACAAACATGGCCTTGTATTTCTCCACACTCCCATCAGCAACTTGCTCTACCTTGTAGATCCATCTCAAACCTACCACTGATTTGTTGACCGGTCTTAGGACAATTTCCCATGCACTGTTTTTGACAATGGAGTCATACTCCTCTACCATAGCATCAACCCAAGTGGGATCCTGCAATGCTTCCTGAAAGGAAGATGGTTCAGTCACAATACATTTTATCATGAGAGACATGTATCCAGCAAATCGATCAGGAGACTGTCTCTGTCTGCACTGTGAAGTAGGGGATCCTACATTCTGTGCAGCATCTAGTATCAATCTGTCAGCTTTCGTGGTGCGCTTTCTGCCATTTTTGATCAATGGCTCTACATGAGTGGTTTCCTCCACTCCATGTGTTGGAAGATTGGTTGTTGTCATTGATGTCAACCCTAGTCATGGGTTTTTTACCACAAGATTGATGAAGTTATTTGGACATGAAGGAAAATGCACATGAAGATACAACACCCATGGATGGATAGTATACATCATGCTGTTTCCGGTGGTATGTGGCACGTCAA
>SNQJ01S0024309.1:66584-130514 GCA_010110895.2 Picea sitchensis
TTTGCTAGGCCTCATTGGGAAGAGCAACCCACTATACCTTTGATGTCTCTTATAGAACTCACGATGGTATCTCATTGCTAGAGCTAGATCTTTGAGCTCCCCACTTAATCTGACTGTATATCTCTAATGAAAGCAATGGAAAACTTAGTCACTTAATGCCACTTTCAAATTATAACATTTCCCTAGTGAAATGACATCAAATGAACATTTTCCCATGTTTATTCCTGGCTATAGTCTAAATGGGATGTTTATACTACTAATCCCTCCTCTCTGAAGTCCTCACTTGGAAAGGGACATTATAGTCCTCCCTTCCCAAGATTGTTTGTCCTGAAGCAACATCAATCCAGGGTGCTGCAAAGTCTGATCACTCTCCCAAGTAGCATCCTCTTTTGGAAGTCCCCTCCATATGACCAAACACTCTCTGATGAACCGACTCCTCAATTTCCTCTCTCTGAACTCCAATATCTCCTCCAGAACCAACTCTAATTGTCCCTCCTCATCCAAAGGTGGTAGCTCCTCAGAAATGCTAATGAGTTGTCCCACCACTTTCTTGAGGAAAGAAATGTGGAACACATTGTGAATCTGGCTCCCCTCTGGTAGTTCAAACTCATAGGCCACTTCACCTACCCTGCGTATGACCCTGTATGGTCCATAGAATCTAGGTTTAAGCTTCTATGCCTCGCTCTTCTTCAAAGATGACTTCCTATATGGTTGTATCCTTAGGAATACTAGATCCCCAACCTAAAATCTATGCTCTATCCTATGTCTGTCTGGATTCACCTTATGTCAATTATGTGCCACATCTAGATTTCCTTTTAATACCTTGAGAATTTCATAACTCTCTGTTATCCAGTCTTTGGCCTTGGGAGCCCTTCTATCTCCAAAAACCAAATTAATCAAAGTGGGAGCATTATATCCATATAATGCTCTGAATGGGGTCATACCTATGTACATGTGGAAGGTATTGCTGTAACAATGCTCTCCAATATGTAACCACCTTACCCACACTTTATGTTGTCCGCTCACATAGTTCCTCAAGTAGCCCTCTATCCAAGTGTTGACTATCTCAGTCTGCCCATCAATCTGGGGGTGGTAATTGGTGTTGGATGTTAACTTTGTGCCAACCAATATGAATAACTCCTGCCAAAATGTGTTGATGAACCGACTGTCTCTATCGCTGACTATACTTTGTGGCAACTCGTGAAGTCTGAAGATCTCTCTTAAGAAAAAATTTGCCACTTGCATTATGATGTAGTATGTAGGAATCGCAAAAAAGTGTGCAAATTTGGTCAATCTATCGACCACTACAAATATGCAATCCTTACCTTGAGCCTTAGGTAGGCTTGTAACAAAGTCCATGGATACACTTTTCCAGTTTTTCTCCAGAATAGGGAGTGGCTGAAGCAACCCTACTAGGAGTGTCCCTTTGACTTGTTCTACTAACAAGTCACACACTCACTGATATGTCTCATCACATCCTTCTTGAGACACTTCCAAGAGAATCTCTCCTTGACCTGCATGTATGTCTTGAAGAAGCCATGATTGCTTGTTAAAGGTGAGTTGTGTACTACTGCCAATATATTCTTTTTGAGACTAGATCCTGTTGAAATTTTGGTATGATTTTTTAACCATAGACAATGTCACCTCATTGTTACCCAACCATAGGCATTCACATATGCCAACCCCGAGCACACTAACCTTTACTTAGAATAATTCCGACAAGCCTACTCCAGAACCAATAGATAAACCCTAGTTGTTAACTGCAACAACAACTCAAGACAAGTAGAGCGCTCCTTCTCCAAGGGTAGAACACAAGAGAGAGAGTTTCCATATCCACAGAAAAAGTACCATACACAGTTGTAGTAGTTGCAACTGCACTACTCTCTCTCTCAAACTTGCACCATACTTAGCAAGAATATCACCAAGAATATCACAAAGAATATCACCAAGAAAATCACCAAGAGAGAGACCAAGACCAGGAGATGACCATGCCCTCTTATTCCTCCTTGCAACCACAGTTGTAGATGCAACTGCATCTCTCCATAAGACTTGTGCACTAACTGGGTGTACAAATGAGCTAAAACATCCTCTATTTATATTAATCTATCCAGTGACTTTTCTGGTTGGGATGAACTGACTTTCTGGTAATTATATTTTTTGTTTATCTTTTTTCCTGTGGAGATGACTTGTATTTCTCGAAGATAATATTCTAATATTATTTATTCAACTAGGCCGACTTGTCTTCTACGGTTTCCACACATTTGTTTAATGGTTCACTTGCTTCTAAAATATTCTATTCTAAGTCATAGGTTACACGTGGAGGTTCACTTGCTTCTAAAAAATTCTATTCTTCATGTAGTGGTCTCAAACACATCCATCCATCTCACATGGCATGGGAAAGACTCACATGGTCTTGCAGACCAGTCTACAGGTAGCATCACCATATCCACACAGGCTATCATATGATCAAATAGATCATGTAACAAGTATCACCATCATAGTCGCACATTATCCATCTAGCTGGAAAACACCTCCAACACTACTGGTTGGCCCTCCAGCTAGTAACCTTTGATGCTACTGATCGACACTCTAACTAGGAATCATTTTCGACACTACGGGTCAGCATCTAGTTCATACGGAACTAGTAACTCGCCAACTCACACAGAATCTGACTCAAAAATTTAACACCCCCTCTTAACAAGGAAGGTATTCCTCTTGGCATGATCATCATCATTGGTTTTGTGCTTCTACACACCTCGGTCATTGTCTTTTTGTCAATCATGGATCTATATGTCATAGAAAGTTATGCACTTTCATTGGAGTAGCATACCAACCTTTGTTGGAGTTGCATAGAAACCTGCAATGGGGTAATATACCAGCCTACATTGGAGTAGAATACCAACCTGTGTTGGAGTAGCTCCCACTACTCAGGATCTCATCACTTCCCTCTAGTGGGGAACACATCACTTCTCACTATTGGAGAAAAAACATTTGGACCACTCCAAGCTTGTCCCTTACAGAGGCTTGATCAATATATTTGCTACTTGTTCATTAGTAGCAATATGTTGGAGCAAGTGTCTCATCATAGTCTTCTCCTTCTTGTTGGGATCAGAATCCTCTAGACACAAATCAGGTTTTATACATCTCTGGGATATTTATCTGCAACATGCTTGATCTTGTAGATCAACTTGTAAATCACCACTTAATTCCCTTATGATCTCAGAACTAAGGAAAATATATGTATCCCAGTCCTTCTGATTGGCTTCCTCCTCGGTCATTGTAGAAAATTCCAGTGAAGCAAGGGAATCTTCCCATGAGATCTCATATCTCATCGAAGCCTCTGAAGCTTCAATATATCCTTCTCAACCCATGGCATCTGTCTATCGGTTCTAGAAGATGTCTCTCTCTTCCATCCAAATATGAAAGTCTCTGAGTCTCCATTCTCCCTCTGAAGCTTGACTCCCTCTGAGTCTATATAATATTCGGAGCCATCTTCTCCTCGTTATATGTCTCATCAATGTTGCATCCTGCAAATTTTCATGGGACCACGCTGGTATCTTCTTGGTTACTAAAAATATTCTGGGTAGGCCCTTCTGGCTCTACTAACTCTTCATGATGATCTGAAGAGTGATCAATTGCACTAGAGGGATTTTTTCGGTCATCTTTGGAGCCTTATGCTCCTTACAATCAATCTCCATATGAGATACTATGTATCTCACAAAAGTACCATTCTTCGTCTTCTTCCTCTTTCGTACATGGATGTATATGGTCGTGTATACAACTTCTTATTTGGATAGTCTACTCCATGTCTCAAACTAGAGACCATCTAATATGTTGTCTCCTGCAACCATCACTATAGCTTACCTAAGAGTTATCACCTGTGACCTTCCCAGAACAAGGAAAACAAAGGGAAAAACAATAGACAAGAATAATACTCTTATAATAATAAACACAAGAACAAGAACAATAATCACAGTAGCTCCTTCTCAGAGCTATTTCTTGTGACCTTCCTAGAACAAGAACCAAAATAAAAATACAATAAGAAATATGAACAACACTCTTATAGTGTTGTGATCAATCATTCCTCCATGGTAACCTTCCCAGACAAGAAAACAAGAACACAAAGTATAATAGCATTTTCATAAGAACATATATATGTCAACAAGAATAAATAAAGAAATACAATCTCATGGTAATCATCATATTATTACCAAGGTGACCTTTTCTGGAAGAAAAACAAGAAGTATCTCCTAGAGGAGATGTTAGTTCATCTTGCAACCATTTATATCAATAGTACTCACATGCTGCCAAATATTCATTGTATTTAGCAGTAATATAATCTTTCAAGAATTGTTGTCACAACTAGTAATGTAAAAATTATCAAACTTGATATGTGCAAATTGGAAACTTGTTAATTTAATCAAACCTGGAACCCGAAGTCTTATCTTCAAGAATGAGTGTTGTTGATTTTATTTTGAATCTCCTTCACTTAAGATGACAAGTATTCTCTTCAACCTATCCCCTGTACTTAAGACAATATGCTTTCTAGACAGAAATTTGAGTTAGAGAATATAGTGCAAATAAACTCTAAAGTCTCAACCTTAATCAATCTAATACTTTGACTAAAGTTAGTTTCTAACTTTAACTTTGAATAGAGGTTAGTATGATAATCATAACTTCAATAGATAAAAATACAACTAGATGTTTATAAGGTCACAATAATTCCATAACAACTAGAGGCATATGAAAACAATCAAACCTGGAGTGTGTTGTTCCTCTGAATGTGATGGATCTGAGATTCCTCTGGATCTACGATTATTGCTTGGACTAGAGATCCCTTCTCCTGCAAGCACACTCAAAATAGTGATACAATTTAAACATATACAAGTACATACCTCCGGTAGTAGCGACAAGCAGTGGCACACAATGGCACCATCTGACAACAACGACAAGCAATGACGAACCCTAAAACTTCAAAGTGCTCCAACTTGAAATCTAAAGGTAACTGGAGATGCGTGAGGGTAAGGTGCACTAGAAAAACCAAAGATTAGGCCCAACGTTTCATAGAAAATTTATTGCAACTTGTGTTGCAACTAATACTGCAATTGGTGATGCAACTAGTGCTGCAACTGGCACTGCAACTAGTGCTATAACTGGCACTGCAACTAGTGCTGCAACTGGCACGAAGGAATTGGAATGAAGGAATTGGCACTACAAACCTAGGGTTTTTATGAGGAAACCCTAATTTCTCAACTTCAAAAATTTGCAGATATGATCTGAGGAAGAGATGCGCCCTACTTAGGTGACCTTCTTAATGAGTTCAGTAAGTGTTCAACGAGCTTGGCAATGGGGGAAACTGAGGATCTTCCTTCTAGCGGTTAGACTGTTATGAAGGAAACCAACTCTAATATGATGTTGAAATTTTGGTATGCTCGTTTAACCATAGACAATGTCACATCATTGTCACCCAACCATAGGCATTCACATATGCCACCCCTGAGCACACTAACCTTTAGTTAGAATAATTCTGAAAATCTGACTCCAAAACCAATAGATAAACCCTAGTTGCTAACTACAACAACAACTCAAGACAAGTAGAGCACTCGTTCTCCAAGGGTAGCGCACAAGAGAGAGAGTCTCCATATCCATAGAACAAGCACCATACACAACTGCAGTAGTTGCAGCTGCACTACTCTCTCTCTCAAACTTGCACCATACTTAGCAAGAATATCACCAAGAGAGAGACCAAGACCAAGCGATGACCATGCACCCTTATTCCTCCTTGCAACTGCAGTTGCAGCTGCAACTACAACTCTCCACAAGACTTGCGCACTAACTAGGTGTACAAATGAGCTAAAATGTCCTCTATTTATATTAATATGTCCAATGACTTTTCTGGCTGGGCCGACCTAACTTTCTAGTAATTATATTTTATGTTTATCTTTTTCCTGTGGAGCCGACTTGTATTTCTGGAAGAAAATATTCTAATATTATTTGTTTTGTTAGGTTGACTAGTCTTCTAGGGTTTCCACACATCTGTTTAATGGTTCACTTGCTTATAGAATATTTTATTCTAAGTCATAGTTTACATGTGGAGGTTAAAACCTCCGACAACTACCAAAACATCAATAGATCTAGGCACAAGGTAGACTCGATCTTTACAGAAGATGACCTCGTCTATGACTCTGTACCTATCCGTCCAATAACTCACATGCAAACTTATTCTCGGAATACTTGACTAAAAGATGTGATTTCCAATCTATTGATATCTCCATCTTGATGGTGTGATCAAACCCTCTGTCTGGGGGTCTCCTTGGCAACATCGGACCAAAAGCCTAATCATGGTGACTCAACAAAGCCATGATCTCTGCCTGAAAATATTAGCGACTGTTTGAATCCCTCTGTGTAGTGATCACACACTTTTTTGCATATGATACTCCCCCATGTCTGAATATCCTCTCCATCCTCTTTGATAACATTGTCCTGGGTACCCCTATCAACATACCCCTTAGTATTGATAAGGTTGCATAATGCATTAAAAAAAACTAAGATTTAGTTAAGCATAAATTTAAGTTTACATACCTCTTCTTCACCTCAGGGTCTCTGAATCCCATCTCAAGTGTTTGGAAATTGGTAGAAATCTTGCCCAAGGTGATCAACCATTGGACTCCCAATACCACATCTGTGTTAGAAAGTTCAACCACATAGAATGTATCCTTCATTGTGTAGTTGCACAAATGTACCTCTAAGTATGGAACTCAATCCAAACACTCTATCATGTGACCATTAGATACTACAACATAAAAACCCTCAAACTCCTCGGTTTGCAGTGCTCTCCTAGCTACCAATGTAACACCAATGAAATTGTGGGTTGCCCCACCATCTATCAAGACAATGGCGCATTGTCCCTAAATTGTCCCTCTGATCCTGAGTGTGTCATACCTAAAGACTCGAGACTCCATAAAGGGTCAATATGAATCCTCCCTTCACTGGTTCTTGTCTTTTAGCCTTCTCGCAAGGCTGTGGCTCTACTGGTGGCTATGCCCCTACAAGTGTTGGTGGTCTCCTTGGAGGATTCTTCTCCTCAAGCAATGACTCCTCCTCTGAGCTAGTGGACTCACTATCTTGTGTTTGAATGCCCTATTCCTCCTCATCATTGTTTGTTTCAACCTCAATGTAGTGGATTTGTCCCTTGCCCATGCACTTGTGGTCAGGGACTGATGTATCTCTGCAGTTGAAGCATAGATTCTTCCTCATAATCTCACACCTCGTATCATCATCCAAATTCTCCTTACCCTTCCACTCTTTTTGGAATGGTTTCCTATCCTGGCCCTTCTGTGGCACAAAGGGTTTGGAAAAAGTTTTGGTTTTCGGCACTAAGTATGATAGATCTCTAGTGTGTAGAATGGAAACTTGTAGTGTGTGAGGTCTGTAGGCCTTCACCCATCCTCTCAAGGGTTCCGTGAGACCCTCTGTGAAAATCATGATCATTCTAGGCTCTGAAATGTCTGTCATTGTCGTGACTATTCTCTGAAACTATGTAATAAATGCATTAGGTGTACAAGTTTGTCTCAACTGGGCTAAGTCCCTGAAGTGGATCTCTGGATCCCTCCTGTCAAACATGTCCATAAGTCTCTCCATGAACTCCCTGTATGAGGTGATGTGACTGTGACCCAACTTCACCAGTCCATGGTGCCACCACTCGTGGGCCTCTCCCTCCAAATGAAAAGTAGTGAACTGATGGCTTAAGTTTCTGTCATCTGGTTGAGCTTGTAGTACGTGTCAAGTTTTTGTACCCAAGCTTTGGCAGTACATCTAGATGATCCATCGAAAGAGGGTATAGTGAGTTTCCCTACTTTCTGAATGAACTCCATGTTATGTCCATGCTGTTGTTATTGTCCTCCCCTCTGAGGATCTCTAGGACGGTTCCCGAGTCTAAGTCCACAATACTCTACTAAAGTCATGTCATTATGGAACTCTGGCCCTAGGGCTGCATACTCTCTCATGTAATCAACAATATCCTCTACTTGTGTGGCCAGTCTTTGTGCTACTAGTTGTTGTGTTGTTGTTGGAAGTGCCCTCTGAAAGATAGGGAATAGTGGCATGGGAATCCTACTCGATGATGTGTAGGTGTGAGTAGGTGAATGGGGTCTACTACTTGCCCCCGAGTTCCCCTATGTTGCATGGAGGACATTTTCTCCTAGAATGTTCCCTGTAGCTAATATATCTACCATTTGTGCCAAAGACTGAGTCGTGGCCTACTGGCTGATCAACAAATTGTTAAGAACCTGCATGAAGGCCGCTTCTGGGTCTATGGGTGTTTTCCCACTACCTTTGGGCCTTTCATTTATGTCTCTTATCCTCCTCTCTGCCTCAAGCTATGCCTCACACTCTACCCTTCTTTCTGCTTCCCATTGTGCCTCTTCCTCTTCCTCTGAACTGTGAGAAAAGAGGGGATAATTTGATCTTGCTCCTCTCCTCTCTTTGTGCCTGCTGAAAGTGACGAATTCATCACCTATATGCTCACAACCCCCTAGTTTCTCTGTTGAACTCATGGAAACTTTAGTCACATGATGGCAAGACGAAAGCTCTAATACCACTTGTAATATCCCAAATACACAGATTTGGATATTAATTCTCTACTAACCCCGTCTGTCGTAGATCTGATACTCTTTGGGTGGTTGAATCATTTATTTAGGTTTATTATTGTGTTTAATAACTTGAATTTAACATACGTGGTGATTTTTCATGTGGTTTCAAGTGGAGCAACTTGTTTAAGATATACTGAATAGTCAAGCAATTACAATAATAACATGCATGCACAAAACTTCACACATAGATTGCATGCATGTGAAAATAACCAAACCAATCCTCAATTAGACCTTCAAATGACTAGATATATATTGGAATACTAGTAAAAGCATGAAACAATACCTAGAACTAACATGTGTCGTTAGATCATTGGCATGCAATCCCAATCTGTGACATGTGTGGGTTCACTGCTACATGAAACACTGGATCTGCTGCCAGAAGATGAATCTGATGCATGCACTAGCAAGACTCTTCTGAATCTGATGATATATGTCCCAATGAAGTTGCCTTCTTCCCTAGAAGACTCGCCCTGGATGGATCTATTGTTGCTAGGCTCCTGGATCTCTCTGTCACTGCCGAAAGTAATATGTCCAATTGCTGGGAATGCCCTCACAGTGGTTAACACTGAAAGAGTCTCCCAAGTAGATTCCACCATCAAAATTTGATGGAACCTGTCTCGAATGGAGCACCCTGCCTCCCTCTCCAATGGGTTAGAAAGAATTTGGCTCGCTAGCCCTCTAGATGAGTAGATTTGAGAATTTGTTATCTCTCCTCTGATTGTCAAACACGTTGCAAATTCACTGACTAAATGTGACGCTTTGATGGCTAGAAGGCTCAGAAAAATGTGTTGGATGGCTCAAATGAAGTGCCTTCCCCTGATCTCAAATGGGTTCTGAGGATTTAGGTTCGATAGGCCTCCTCGGGAAGAGAGACCCACTATACCTTTGATGTCTCCTCTAGAACTCACACTGAGATCTCACTGTTGGAGCTGGATCTTTGATCTCCCCTCTTAATCTGAATGTATATCTCTAATGAAAACAATGGAAAACATGTGTGGTCTCCCTGATTGTTTAGGGTGTGTCTCTCAACACTGAATCCAATCCCTTTGCGTCTTCCTCTTGGAATCCACAAGTATCCTCAAATTCGCCTAAATTTGGGTTTCTCCTCAGAGCTCTAGTTTCAATTCTCAAATCATCAATAATGACCCATTAGGTCGCTTTTCCTCTCCTTATATCCATTGAAACCCTAATTCCTCGTTGACTTTTCACTTAAGCGCTTTCCTAAGTTTTTTGATTTAATATTCACTTAAGCACTTAATTACCTTTTCCATTTAGTCACTTAATGTCATTTTCAAATTATAACATTTTCCCATGTTTCTTCTTGGCTATAGTCTAAAGGGGATGTTTAGACTACTAAGCCCTCCTCTTTGGAGTCCTCACTCAAAAAGGGACGTTACATATTGCCACATCTCATAATAAGAATCAAGTTGCCTGAACTAGCTAAAGGGCAAAATTTCCATTTTGGTTTCCACTCTAAGTTAGGATCCTAACTCTAAAATGACAAATGAATGAAGGTACAATTTGAATTAAAAACTGTAACTATTTATAGGGTTTCTCTAAAAAAGATATCTAGTTACATTGTTGAAATGATAATTATTAAATTATATAATACCCAAATGATGTGGGTCATTTATCCATCCATATTCATCATGACTAGTGAATTTGGGGTTTCCTTCCTCAAGCACCTTAATTATATTCTATAAATTCTATAAATTAGTGATTTTACATCATAAATTATGTACAATATTTTTGTAGTCATATGTAATTCTTATACTTTTATATTATATCAATTCACTATATATAATGCTACAAAATGTACATTAACAACAAATTACAAAGAATTCATTTCATCATATATAATTTAATAATATCAATCATAGGATGGAACTCATAAAATCAATACATCAAACAAATCTTCACGCGAACAATAAGAAAACTAGTGTAACAAATCAATCATATATTCAGTAAGAATGCAAATATTCATTAAAAATGCAAATGAAACTATGCATCAAGCATATATGATTGTGAACCGTTTTATAAGCATAAATATACTAATTTAAGAAAGGCATAACACTTCATCTTCTTTACGTTGATATCTACTAATATGATAAAAAATTGGGAAAGTAGAAGAGCTGGGGTCAATGGAAACTGATCCATTGTAATAGTTGGAACCTACTTGAATTGTTCACTATTCCAATGTGCTATGCATTATATGCATTATTTTGTTGTTATTTTTCATGTGTGATAGTGCAACATGTAATTAACAAAGTGTTAATGTGAGTAAAAATCATGCATCATTCGATCATAGTGTAAGATTATGCGACCAAAATCTTAGTATGCCTTGAGACACAATACCTTATGTCACTTTGAAATTGCACGAGGAATGTCCATTGCAATTGTGTGTTCTACATCATGTGATTTATCCATGTGCTTAGAAACCAAAAGAGAGTGTAGAAATTAATATGCAAAAGTGCTTATCTATTCATTCCTTTAAGGAAATTGTTTTTTATTTTTTTATATGGTTTTTATTTTTTTCCTTAATAGAAGATTTTATGTAATTTAGTGAGAAAAAAGAAGTGCTACAAGCTTTTGAATAACAAAAGATGATACATATTATTGAGCAATATAATTTGCTTGGTCCAATGTATAAGGGGGTTAATGGCAAGGCTATAATGGATTATGGCAAGTGACTTATGATAGTGATCGTTAAAGTTGAGCAACTCGTATTACTATAATCCATGTAGAATGTTGACATTACGCCATATGATGATCAAGGGATAGTATCACCTCTTGACATCCATGTTAGAGATGACCACTACCCTCCTCTCTAGTTAGGGTGAGTTGACAATTTCGACCCACATTTTTTATTCTCACCTTTGAAGAAAATCACTTTAATATTATCTTCACTTAGCCAAATACAACTTGGAGTTACAAAAGTGAAATTCAACATATACAACCATCAACAAGGGTCATGATATCCACATATGTATTTCGAGCACAAATAGGAAGAAGGTAGAGTTCTATATGTAGTTATTTTGATAATCATTAAGGACCACCCAACAATATTGAGTTCTTATTGCATTGAGAGAAACAAAGTCTGTTTTACAACCTAGTAAGAATGGGATATGTAACATAACATAATTATTAATGATGTCATGGCATAGGTGGATGATAAAAATAAAATAATGTTAACAAATTAAAATTAACATTTAACATTTTAGGGAACATGATATCTTAATTATAAAGCAAAGTACATTTTATATGATAAAATGTGTGAAATAAAGTAATCTCATTAAATTAAAGGGAAAATTGATAAAGGTGAAAGAAAAATTCACATCAGTAATATATAAGTAAAAAAATCTTTCCTTTTTTCTCCAAGAAAAAAAATCGAGTAATTTTATTATATGTTAACAAAATTACATGAAGATAATACTTTCCATCATCCTTGAAGGGTAAAAAAAAATCGACTAAAAGACCGAGAGGTCTAAATCTAGAACAAAAATGGTGGATAATGATATTAGCAAAGAGCCAAAAACTACAAAAAATTCTTGTAGCGTTTACATATCAGGGGGTTACACTCCACCCTTTCAGCAATCATAATCTGGAAAATATTAGCATCATTGTTTAGCAAAAAAGAAACTTCATAAACCAACATTTACTTCCGGAAGCATTCCAAAATTTCATGGGTTATCATTGTAAGAGAGTCTTTCAGAAATTCATCTTAGAAGCAGATAGAATCCTAAAGCCAAGATTTGTGTAGAGAAGTAGAAAAGTGACCCTATTGGGACTCTTTAATCTCCCAATTACCTTCTTGCAGTTCAAGGCCATCCTTGGATGGCTTGCCAGATTCCTTGTTATTTTCCCTACAAACATGAGCAAAAGAGATACGAGTAAAGGAAGATTGTAGTTGTTTGATGTCTTGATAAAGGGGTTGTAACAAGAAATATCTTAGTTCAACCTCTCCATTCACCCATTGGATCACAAGGAAGGAGTCCCCCAAGACTTGAAGCTGAGTGATTCCTTTTTCAATAACAAGTAGTAAGACTAGTTTCAATGCTGTAAACTCACTTTGGTTGTCTAATGACTGACCAGTGTCGGTTTTGAAGTTGAGGGTATGATTTTGAGAGAGGAAGATTACTTCCCTACTCTTCTGGGTGGAGTTCCCTAGGATGCTACATCAAAGAAGGCCCAAGGGGTTTGAGTGTCAACAATCATGTCAAAATTCCGTGCATGTTGAGGGAATGAAGAGAATTGAGGGAATGCACCATTGGAGTTACTTCACACACACACCTAGGATTTATTTTTCCTAAGGTTATTCTTGTTTATTAGTCATAATTAGTCATTATCCAGTCTCCTATATTTTAGGGGAGAATAATCCACCTGAAGAATATTCTCTTTCAGTTGACACTTCAGTTTGACTAGTTGAGTTGAGTTTAGATGTTGCATTGGTTTTGTCACCATGCAACATTGGGATCATCACCAACTCACTACTCTTTGTTCAATCAGTTAACTGAAGACTAGTTGACTAGTTAACTCAGTTAGGTGGCAGTTCACTCCCGTAACCGCCTGAGAGACTAGACTAGGTGGCAGTTTACTCTTGTAATTGCTGGTGTGTGTCCAGATCAATCTACACCACCACTATGGCTCATTAGTTACTCATGTATCCTATATCTATTGTAAATTATCCACTATTTGAGTGTGGAATACGGTTAATGAGAATTCTTCCATTCTTTCTCTCTTGTTTCTTCTTTCTCAAATTCTCTATGCAAATGTGTGTATTATTGTTTAGCTAGATCTATTATGTGCAGGTTCAACACATTTACATGCACTACTTATTATACTTAGACTTTGAGATACATTTGAAGAAGCAGAGTAGATTTTTGTGTTTCTTGCAATCCATACTCTCTATGGTAAGGAGCAAGGATTTGAAATTTTTTATTTCTTTATTCTTATACCAATTTTTTAAAATATGTAAAAAAATCTATAATAATAAAAAACATAAAAATATACATATAAATAAAATAATCTATTTAATCTTAATGTTTTAAGTACATACACAAATTATTATTGAATCTTAATCTACACTAATATATTAAACTTTTAAGATAACTTAAAATGAAAAACCATATCCCAAAAGGAGAGATTTTATTAAACTTTTAACATAAATTGACATGAAAAACCGTCCGAAAAGCAGAGATTTACCCCAAAGAGAGAGATCTTATTAAACTTTTAAGATAAATTGACATGAAAATCCGTCGGAAAAGCAGAGATTTTAATTTATATGAGCCACCTAAGTATATCGACTTAGCGGAAAAGATCTATGAATAGTTTTGAAATCTGACATATCCACCCTACCCTCCTAAAGAAAAATGCATCACAACTTGAAAACTTACAATACTCTTGATTCATAAACCCTGTGAGTATATCATTTTTTTCTGGGCAAGAGCACAGGCCAAAATTCAATTAATTGAGGCAAGCATGCCTCCTCGGGCAAAGTCCAACAAGAAATCATTGGGAGGAGGACAGGGCAATGGTTCCAAAGATTCTTCGAAACCCGAGTGCAGCAGCTTCCCAGGATGCATTCGGCTCGTGCCTCCTTCCTCTGTGGCCATTAGCGTTCATGCCAAACCTGGATCCAAGCTCTCAGCCATAACAGGTAGGTTCTCCATGTCTCTTCTTCTGTATCCATTTCTATTGTCAGTGACTTCAATGGGACTCGCAATTCTCTATCTTAATTATGTTGTCATTATTTGTTTTCGCTTACATGAGATGGGTATGCATATCTATTAAAGATTGTACTTTTATGAGAATCCTCCTGGAAATAAGCCCAATTCACTATCTTAATTATGTTGTCATTATTTGTTTTCTCTTACATGAGATGGGTATGCATATCTATGAAAGATTGTACTATTTTAGGATCCTCCGGGAAATAGGCCCAATCAAACACAAGATTACTGCCCCAAATGAATAGTTTTGTTTTGTCCATCAAAAAGAATTTGATATTGGGCATTTTTAAGAAATTCAGTCTAGCACGAGCAGGGTATCTGATAAATCATAATATCAACTTCAGAGAGAATGCCTACCCCATGTCCCTGAAACGCAAACACTCCCACTTCTCCTCGGTAGCCACAACATTAAAAGAAACCATATGTGTATATATAGATGGATATGCAGTCAATTGGGTCTAGGTCTAGTGGTTAGGGAGGATAAATGTTATCCTCCCTACCCAGGTTTAAATCATGCTTCTGATATGTTTCACTCTTCGCAAGCCAATTGTTGCTGAGGTTGTGAGTCATTTAAAATATCTCAGTCTCACTCATGGGCAGGAGAGTCCGGTGAATAATTACTTGTAAAAAAAATGAATATTCATGTTGCTGTTGAAATTGTTTGTTCAGACGTTCATGTGAAATGGTTATTGTATTGTGCTTTCTGTCTAGACTTCTGAAATGATTATTGTATTATGCTTTCTGTCTAGACTTCTTAAGATTGTATTGATGCTGGGGAAGAGCAGATGTAAGCGAGGAGGCCGTTGGAGTGCAGATAGATGCACCTGCCAGAGATGGTGAAGCTAATGCAGCACTGATTGACTTCATTAGTTCGGTAAGACATTTCTGTCCAAAGGTTCATTGCAAGAGTCTTAATTTTGAATCGGATTCATTAAAGTAGGATAAGTTGGCAGTGGTAAGGCAAGCTTCCTAGGAAAATGAGGCCCATTCTCGTAGTAGGGCAGTGTTGGCTGTAGGCACCCGGGGTTAGACTTTGTGTTCAAGTAATTACATCATGGACATCGATATCGCAATGATTATTTGGTTAATGGCACGCACAAACAACTGAACAATGTTTGAGGATGAGTACTTGTTCATTGTGGGGGGCTCCTTGAATTTAATTCACCTTTGATTTATTTGTTTATTTTTGGAAGTTCTTTGAGTAACAGGCCCTGAGGGAGGCTGCACTGCAAAGATTAGACTTTCTTTGGCTTCGTGCCAAGGGTTATTTATTGCACCAAAATCGGCCAGGATCTGCACTGGGCCTCATCCCTCTGAAACTTATGCCATGCAAGAGCGGTGGATCACAGAAAAAGTTGAATTCTGTTGGTGGGCTTAACCCTCCATTGACCTCACCTATAAACCAACTCCACGTTATTAGTAACTCACCTTTTAACAAAGTTGAAACCAAATATTCTTTTCCAAGTTACTGCCAAGATTATGTAATGAGATTTGAATTTGGAACTCATTCATGTTTTGTTTAAAACCAAATATCCTTTTCCAAGTTACTGCCAAGATTATGTAATGAGATTTGAATTTGGAACTCATTCATGTTTTGTCCTTATTTTGTGGACCAAAATATATTGAAGGGAAGAATAGTTGGAGTTCTACTGTGATCAGTAAAATTGTCCCTGAAGGGGATTGAGGTGTTGACAAATTGATCCTAAGACAAAAGGTGAAAAACCACTTCAACAAAGCCAATCATATACTTTGATAAGGCTATGAACTTTTTCTTACAAATATTATTTAGGATTTCGTTCAAATCCCAGCCAGTTTTAACTTTCTTCTCTTCAGGCGAGGAATGGCTTATTATGATCAATGGTCATAACTTCTCGTGGAGTCGTCACACATACAATATGAGTCCCATGCCTACCTCGGTGTCCCTCTGCTGTAACAAATCTGTTAACAAGCTATTGGAATGAAAAGTAATGATAGGGTGTACAACCCCGGTTTAGTCTTTTGGTTATGTACGCAGGCAGTAGTGCAGCAGGGCATGTACATGCTCCAAAAGATGGTTTTTAAAATAGAGTTCCTCAGCAGAAGTTTGGCAAAATGTGCAAGTAGAAAGGCCAATGCCATGTATGCATAAGTAGGGCATTTTAGGGCTATAACAGGATCCTTATCCTCGTGTAAGAGGTTTTGAGTTCTTCATGATATATTTACAGGATATTGGGGCCTCAATAAGCAGGTAGCTTGGCATTCTATTGTTTTGTCTTGCCGTATTTTGTGCACAAGATGCTTGTAGATTGTATTCACTCTTTTTGCATGTTTTGATGCATTTGTAAAGATGTCTAATTCATTGAACAGGTTCTGGGAGTGAAAAGAAGACAAGTGTCATTAGGTTCTGGATCAAAATCAAGGGAGAAGATTGTGCTTGTGGAAGACTCCTCTCTACAATCTGTGTATGATGCTCTGAAGAAAGCTTGCAATTAAGGATATCTTTGCTTGTGGGCTGTTTACAATAAACATGTAGAAGACTTTCCATTTTTCATGATAAGGTTTGTTGTAATATTGCATGCATATTGTTATCGCATATCCTTTCTTTCTTTATGTACTCTGCGATATATGCAATGTGCATTCCTGACAAACAGAAATCGATGATGAGTGAGGCTTCCCAAGCAGCCTGTGTGGAGCTCCTAAGCCACGGCTAGAACAAGGGTGCCTATTAAACATGGAATTATGCTTGAAGTCTCAAAATTGAAGTCAACAAATCCTATAACATATTTATGTTGTTAATGACTAAATCCGAGAGACATGAACCGTACTGGTAGAGTTGATTTCTGAAAAACATAAAAAAAACTTCTGGAGTTGAGATGGGCAAAGACACTGGCTTTTGTTTCATTGCCCTTGTGAATTTTTTTTGATTGCCAATAAAATAAACCTTTTTGGTCTGACAAATGTTTGTTTTCCAATAGTTATAAATTTTACAATATAAGGGATAGATTGTGCATAGTCATACAAAATAAGCGACTGAAATAAATCAGAACACAGTTTATATGATCTCCAAAGATAGTCACAAGGAACAAATTCTCACATCATGATAATAGAACTTTAGAGGTCAAAGAAATGTTGGATGTACTCTGCAATGCAGATCTAAATTCCATCTTCCTAAGCATTGTGTCTACTGATGCTTTACCTAATCTCAGTACTTTTGGCTTCAGCTTCTCTAACTTAAGGTTGGAGTTTCATAGGGACATGGATTACCCATAGTAAAATGACTCACCAGCTAATAGGAAAACTCATTGAGATGACCCAGTTTGCTGGGCTGCCATGAAACTTGTCTATACTTGGTATGACTTAGTCAACTCAATCAGATTCACAAGTCAAGACAAGTGAAATGGGTTAAAGTTGGTCAAATTTGGTCGAACTCACTGGTTAGTTTGTTTCGATTTGTTCCAAGTTATGTAATATGTAGTTTGTAATTTGGTTTGTAGTACATGAGATATTGGAAAATATAAGTATATAATTGATTTTAAAAAAAACTTGTAGTTGATAGCATACTCTGAAAATATCAGTAGAAAGAAAAATTAGTAATTCGCAGAGAGAAAAGCATCTAAGGAAAAATAGTAGATTATGTAGTTGCAAACTGTGTGCTCTGTAAATATCAACAAAAGAAAAATATTTAAGGAATAATTTCTAGATGGTATATTTGCAATCTATCTACTATCAGTTTTTGGTTTATTAGCTTTCAGGGCTCTGGTTTATAAACTTTGATGTATGTTCTATGTTTACAACTTTACAGTTTTCTTTGCCTCTGTTTTGGTTGGTAAATTGCCCTATTGTCATCAAAGTGGGCCTACCTTCAGCTTAGATGTCACGATTGAGGGATGTCTATTCTGTCATATTCATCCAGGACTTGCACCTGGCCTTGTCTGTTGAGATCTGCCACATTTATGGGCCATCAAGGTCGCCAGGACTTCCACTTGGTCTGGTATACAGTAGTTAACTCTGTTGGCCACATTGATGGGGCGACATATCTTCACGGAGTGTGTACTAGTAACCCAGGTCTCAGCACTGAAAGTGCTTTGATTTAACCACTTGACCACAACCCGCTTGACAGTTATATTTTCCTATTTACATTAGCATATACCTATTTTGATTCTAATTTCTAAATGATGGATGTGTAATGGAGTGGAATTGTCTCTATTCTATTTTTGTCAAGATTTGAATATTTTATCTATTATTTAGTCTGCGAGTGTTTGCCAAGTAGCAATCTCTTAAAATTCATCTTGCCAAGTCCAAGTCACGGGACTTTGGGATTACATTGCTTCTCATCAACCTCAACTATCTGCATTGATGATAAGGCACATGCTCTCTGTACTGCTCCTTAGCTGCCTTGCCTCCGTGATTATTCCCCTATTGTTTTTCAACTAGATTTCAGATTTGTTAATGATTGATGATTACCTGGATCCTGAACCAACTGCCCCTCTCTTCTCTCAGCTTCTGCATCTGTATGAGTATGTAGGATTTCCATCAACTTGCTTCTGAAGCATCACAGTTCACCTGCAATATATTATATTGCTCCCAGCCTTAGTTACAATGTAAGTTGAAAAAATTATGTACATTGACCCCAAATTATCCCAACCTGCTCCACCTCTATGATTTTGCTCTTCCCTTAGCAGTGGGCCTGCACAGAGCTCTCTAATCTGTTTTTGTCAAGATTTGAATATTTTATCTATTATTTAGTCTGTCGAGTTTTTGCCAAGTAGCGATCTCTTAAAATTCATCTTCCCAAGTCCAAATCACGGGACTTTGGGATTACATTGCTTCTCATCGACCTCAATCATCTGCACTTGATGATAAGGCACATGCTCTCTGTACTGCTCCTTAGCTGCCTTGCCTTTGTTATTATTCCCCTATTGATCTTCAACTAGATTTCAGATTTGTTAATGATCGATGATTAACTGGATCCTGAACCAACTGCCCCTCTCTTCTCTCAACTTCTGCATCTGTATGAGTATGTAGGATTTCCATCAACTTGCTTCCGAAACGTCACAGTTCACCTTGTGATATATTATATTGCTCCCAGTCTTAGTTACAATGTAAGTTGAAAAAATTATGTACATTGACTCCAAATTATCCCAACCTGCTCCACCGCTATGATTTTGCTCTCCCCTTAGCAGTGGGCCTGCACAGAGCCTTCTAATCTATTTTTGTCAAGATTTGAATATTTTATCTATTATTTAGTCTGCCGAGTTTTTGCCAAGTAGCGATCTCCTAAAATTCATCTTCCCAAGTCCAAATCATGGTACTTTGGGGTTAAATTGCTTATCATCAACCTCAACTATCTGTACTTGATGATAAGGCACGTGCTCTCTGTTCTGTTCCTTAGCTGCCTTGCCTTTGTTATTATTCCCCTATTGATCTTCAACTAGATTTCAATTTTGTTAATGATCAATGATTACCTGGATCCTGAACCAACAGCCCCTCTCTTCTCTCAGCGTCTGCATCTGTATGAGTATGTAGGATTTCCATCAACTTGCTTCCGAAGCATCACAGTTCACCTGCAATATATTATATTGCTCCTAGCCTTAGTTACAATGTAGGTTGAAAAAATTATGTACATTAACCCCAAATCTCCCAACCTGCTCCACCTCTATGATTTTTCTCTCCCCTTAGCAGTGGGCCCGAACAAAGCCCTCTAATCTATTTTTGTCAAGATTTGAATATTTTATCTATTATTTAGTTTGCCGAGTTTTTGCCAAGTAGCGATCTCTTAAAATTCATCTTGCCAAGTCCAAGCCACAGGACTTTGGGGATTACATTGCTTCTCATCAACCTCAACTATCTGCACTTGATGATAAGGCGCATGCTCTGTGTACTGCTCCTTAGCTGCCTTCAACCTTGCCTTTGTAATTATCCCTATTGATCTTCAACTAGATTTCAGATTTGTTAATGATTATGATTACCTGGATCCTGAACCAACTGCCCCTCTCTTCTCTCAGCTTCTGCATCTGTACGAGTATGTAGGATTTCCATCAACTTACTTCCGAAGCATCACAGTTCACCTGTAATATATTATATTGGTCCCAGCCTTAGTTACAGTTGAAAAAATTATGTACATTGACTCCAAATTATCCCAAGTTCCAACCTGCTCCACCTCTATGATTTTGCTCTCCTCTTTGCAGTGGGCCTGCATAAAGCCCTCTAATCTATTTTTGTCAAGATTTGAATATTTTATCTATTATTTAGTCTGCCGAGTTTTTTCCAAGTAGCAATCTCTTAAAATTCATCTTGCCAAGTCCAAGTCACAGGACTTTGGGATTACATTGCTTCTCATCAACCTCAACTATCTGCACTTGATGATAAGGCACATGCTCTCTGTACTGCTCCTTAGCTTCCTTGCCTTTGTTATTATTCCTCTATTGATCTTCAACTAGATTTCATATGTGTTAATGATCGATGATTACTTGGATCCTAAACCAACTGCCCATCTCTTCTCTCAGCTTCTGCATCTGTATGAGTATGTAGGATTTCCATCAACTTGCTTCCGAAGCATCACAGCTCACCTGCAATATATTATATTGCTCCCAGCCTTAGTTACAATGCAAGTTGAAAAAATTATGTACATTGACCAGATTATCCCAACCTGCCCCACCTCTCTGATTCGGCTCTCCCCTTAGCAGTGGGCCTTCACAAATCTCTCTGTTTGGCAACATGATGTTACTTCCTAATACCGTTATCTTGTTTATGGAGAAGCATTCCAAAGAGGTTGTGAAGGTTAATAAATAGTTGGCTTTCTGTACTGAGAGAGACAATTTCTGGCACCTGCTTAAGAATGAAACTGCTCATAGCATCTGCATAGATGGTATTGAAACACCCGAGTCCAAAGTCATAAAATTTCTGAATGATATGTCTTGGGACAACATAGTGCTGGATATGCCTCTGTTGACCATATCTCAATGTTTGTTCTCACCTAGAATCTCAACTATATCTCAATGATTGGTCTTACCTAGAATCTCAACTATCTCCATTTGTCATGGAACCATCTTAATGTCCATATCCCACCTGCCATACCTCAATAAACTCTTCAAACAATCTATCATGTATTTATCTTTCAGAATTAATATAATTTCAGATTTGGTATGTATATATTTCGATTTGATGTCGAAAATCTCAGTGATCAAATTGTTGTATCTGCACCTTCATTGTATCAGCATATCCTGCAATTTGTCATCCATCCTTAACAATTCTAGCTGGAGATTGCTATGAATTTACAGCAGGTGTGAAATTGTAAATGGATATATTGAATTATAACTGTTTGAATAGATGCTCTATTAGTCCATGAACTATCTTGGCAAGTAGTTGAATGCATGCCGGCAATGCCAAATTAAGGGAGTTTTTAAGTTATGACTTGAAATGAGCTAGCTTATTTTCTTATTTTTTGCAGAGTGGAATGGAAATCAAACCTAGCTATCCTGACTGAACTCAAAACATTAGACCATTAATATCTGAGCTTGCATATGCATTCAATTTCAAATCTGAAAATTACTTCCAAGTGACCTCAAACAGTAAACTAGGGCTGTTATCACTGAATGATTTTACACTGAAATCATGATAGAAAATTATAGCGGAAGCACAAAGATCAGAGAGAAAACATCCATGCACAAGAGACACAAATTTTTGTTCAGTGAAATTTTCAGATTGAGAAATTCTGAGGACAAAAACCAGTCCTCTCAGCAAATTTCACTTTCAGCGAAATTCCGGAAAATCCTTCCAACTTACAAATCTTCTGTACCCTGCTGATGTCACTTTGTACGGATGCTGACATCACCTGCTGTACGACTTGCCTGATCCGCACGTGTGGTACGAACTGTACAGCTTGCACGTGCGGCTGAATGTGTTGTTGTAGTTCGCACGTGCGGTTGTTTCTGCCTACTATATGGTCCGCATGTGTGGTACAGACTATACGGATCGCACATGTGGCCCTTTCTCTTATTTCTATTGCACGTGCAGCTATTTCTCCCTCACACATGTGGTTGTTCCCTCACACGTGCAGCCTCTCTCTCTCTTGGTTTAAAATCAGAAAATAGAAAGACAGAAACCCTAGGTCTAATTTGCCAAAGTGAAGAATTTACTTCGCTAAAATTTGCAAACCCAATCTCCTTGGCAAGAGTGCTTACTCACTCATGCCAACACCATAATGACAAGATGAAAAATGTCGCAATGAGATGTATGATACCTCCTCGCATTGCCTCTCCTTTTATAGGAGTCTAATGAGTGAGTTTAAGAATCCCTTCTAAACTCAACATTAAATTATAATTGTTTATTCATCTATGTGGGTGTGAAGCCCCAACAACAACAGTTCCAAGCCCCAACCCTATACAAAAGGGGTTTTCACAAAATAAAAATGCAATGTGAGTGCCAACAAAGATTTCGACATGCCCGACACCAAGGCCAATGAGAGAATATCTGCCCGATGCTACCAAAACATAAACATATAGGTTGTTTGGAACGACCTTTGGTTTTGGTCTTGGTCTACGAAATATAGGGCTTGGGTTACCTATATTCTCTTTTGGAGTTGTGGTCAAGCACTGAATGGTACATGCCTTCCTATCACAAATTTGATCAAAAGTGGAGAAATGAATATATATGCAAACAAGATTGAGGAGGTGGTGTGTAAACTATGAAGTCCTCCTTAGAGTGTCAAAGATTGCATTGCTAGCATTAATTACTTGCTTGAGTTGGGGTAATAAAGTAGGTCACCGATCCTGGAAAGATTCTTCATAAAATGAAAGAATATGATAAGATAGGGGCAGTTTGAAGGGAGTAATATTCTTGTCCGGACTGGATAGGTGTATACCATTGAGGATATCTACACTTAGTTTATGCATGGATTATTCAGAATAAGGACTTAGGAGGACAATTGTAACTTGCACCAAAAAATGTATGTGCTTATGAATGGATTATGCAAAACAAGGACTTAAGAGGATAAATGTAACTTGCACAAAAAGATGTGTGTAGGAGAGTTTGTTCATATAATCTCCTTCGCAACATTAGATAGAAAGTGAGGGTTTTTTATTCAATTAATTGAATAATTGTAGAACAATAAGAATTATATTTTTTCAATATTTACATTGGGAAAGAAGAAGGGTTATTTTGAGCTATGTTAAGGGTAGACCTAGTAAGTATGGACATTCTAGCAAGGAAATTTGATTGATCTCTTGCAAGTATTTCCTTGGGTGAAACAATTTTACCCTCTAAGAGTGTTGGTTGTTGGACAATGTAGAGATTGTATACAATTGGTTCGGTGACAAAGTTCATGCTATCCTTCATGTGAGTGCCCAACTCCTGAATATAAAATGCATCTACCTCTTTATTGTTATTTCCTTGAAATGCTTGGATAAGCTTAAATTGGAGAAAAAGTAGACAGTGTTATATATTTGGCATTATCATCACCCTTATTCTAGTTATGGGTTTTGTACTCACCTTTTTCATGAACTTTTAGGAAAGTGGTACAGAATAATTCAGTCTGGGAGATAAAAAGGGTTTAATGACTGTTGCAAAAACATATACACATGTGTATTGAAGCTTGATTAACATGAGTACTCCTATCACGAGTTTCTCATATAACGTGTAGGATAAATTTAAGTGGATATTCATATTAAATTTGTTGACCTAGCTAGGCATTATGAGTTGACATGTTGGACATGGTTGCCCATTTATTCCTTGTATGCTAAGTCACCTGACACGAAGACACGAGAATACGAGTATTCGATACGGACACGACGACCCTCGAAGTCAAGACACGGGAGACACGTTATATATATATATATATTACCGAAATAGACAAAATATTGATAGATCATAGTAGATATTGATTAGTGAACTCCGAAAAAGATACATCATACAAATCAATCAAACTCTAAACATCATACTCATAGAACATATACATACTGATAGTCTGATATTGTATACATGATACAAATTATACAATGATATGATACATGTATGATGCAACATTAGAATTTAGAAGCAATGTGAATGAACCATAAATAGTAAATACTAAATAGCAGTTTGAAGATTTCTCATTAACTTTAGTCTTTAAGTCATCAAAATAAAAATGTATTACATAGATGTTGAGGGAATTCTACTCCAAAATACAAAATAGAGAAGGGCCAACACCGGCAGTGAGACACTCTTGACTGTGTACAATTCTTATCCCACCTAGAAAGAAGAATATCTTGTATATTGGACCATAAACTCTATGTTGTTGTCCCATACTGAGGGGACTCATTCTCCATAACAATTGTCTTCACAAACACAATCATGGAGTCCCATTCCTCATAAACATCTCCTAAGATGGGCTTCTCTGTGTCTGCAAACCTCAAAAGAGAAATGATAAGGTTCGTGATCTTAATGCTAAGATTGACCCTCTCCCACCAACCATCATCTAACACTGTGTCATTTACCCTTTTTGAAGCAGCTTGATTTGTCTTTCTCCAAAAAGACCAAAGATCTGAAATAATGATGGCCCCAAGAGCGACCTTGACCTCCCTCAACCTCTTAAGCATGATGAATGTGGAAGCAAACTGAGTAACTGCAATCTTCAACAATGATATATGTGTGTACTGTTTATATATTGTAAGGGCATTGGTATGGTTTTGTACAAAATTTCAGATATGACATGCATCATCAATAAGAGTGCCAATCCATGCCACATCTGAAGCAATGGATTTAAGTGCTAAATTCAAGGAATGAACAATGCATGGTGTCCAAAATATTTGTGGATATTTAGCTTCCACAATTATGCCAACAACTTTGCAAACATGCGCATTGTCTGTAATAATTTTCTCACAAGAATCAACACCTACATCTTCAATAACTTTTATGAACAACTCACCCATATTTGTTGCATCCTTGTATTGTCCAAGAGCATCCACCGCTTTCAAGAAGACTGGTCCATTCTGGGAAGACACCATGAAATTGATGGTGGATGGCGTGCTGCATCTGTCCATCCATCAGAGACAATACTGACACCCGATGAGATCCATGTTGATTTAATGGGTTGTAGGATTTTGTCCACCTCCTTCTTTGCCTTACCCAACAATGTGGTTCTAAGCTTCTATGAACCTAGAGGCACATACCCCGTTGGAGCTTGTTCAACTAGAGCTCTACACATCTCAACAAACATAGGAGACCGTGCAACATTAAATGAGATGAAGTTGAGATAGAAAAAAAAATGCAATGGTAAGATCAACTTCATCTCGCTTCTCGTGCTAAAAAATCTTGTCCATTGGACCACGAGTTGAGGCTGCCCTCTTTTTTGGTGCTGGCATGTCAAACCCACTCCCAAATCTGCTAGATGGAGTCCTCAAGAAAGGAAGAGGATCCTCATTCCTCTATTTGTTGCTTGTTGCTGCCACATTCCCCAAACTAACTGTATCGTGTCTCTCCATCAACGTTCGTTTTTCAACACTCATTGCTTTACATGCTCCAAGTCCACAAGGAAGGCCCAATAAGTGGCCCTTAACCCAGTAGTAGGTGCCCTTGTACTCAGTGTTGCAAAAATTACAATTCCAAATAACATTCCCTCCCCCAAAAGCCTTTGAGACTGATCCCTGCCCTTGTCTTTTAGTGACATACTTCCATAGGGGGTATTTCTTCTCATTAGCTTGTTGCCTTGCTACAACAGGGTCATATGCAACCCATGAAACAACAGTTCCAACAACACTAGCAGTAGCAGTGGCACTTGAAATAGATGGAGAGCTTCCAACACCTGATGAAGATATGCTTTGCCTTTGAGCATTGGCGTTCCCCCCTCTCTTTTGACCTCTACTTACCATGATTTCTTGCTCAATGTTGACTCAAGAGTCAAAACCAAATCTGAAATGAAGTAGGGTAGCTGCCAACAAATAAAATGCATTAGTTAGTAACTTAGTTGCATTTTTCTTATATAAACATTGAACAATGAACAAAAAAACAAAAAATAATCCACATCTATCATCTAAATTTACTATCACATATGAATCTATGATATATCATTGCTCTAGCAGCATACTCTTCTTAAAATACAAGAAATATCAGTCTTTTTAATTAAGTTTTGAATGTAGACCAGCGTTGGAAAACTCAGGAAATGGGGCCACGGGTATGTAACCAGACCACTAACCATTGACAATCACCAATGACAAGTTGAATGTCTGCCCTGTTTTCAAGTGTTGTGCGAATGGTGTTACTACTTACATGAGTGAAATGAGTGTTGTTGTTACTGTAAGGCTTTATCCATGCATGCACACTAGTCTTAAAGGCTTACTTTTACCTGATGTTATGATTGACATTATTACCAATATTACCAAGCAAAAGGGGCCCTAAATAAAGTTGCATGTGGAGATCTTAAGTCTGAGTTTGGTCAGGCTATTTCTGTCCATCTTGAGACCTAATTCGACCTCATCTATTGTTGGATGATCACTTTGCTAAATGTGTCAAGTGAGAAAAGCATGAAAGGGGGTTGCTTTTGACAAAATTGAGAAACGGGAAGGTCTGATTCAACCTCATCTTTGGCCATGAAGATGTTATTAGAATGTTCTTATTGACCAATATTTGCATGGGAGTTGTGAGATATTGGTGTCGTGTTTTCATGTTAGACTTCAACAATTTACCACCCTATCAGTAGTCAACGAATTAGAGAACATGACAACAACAAAAGCGGTGGTATGATTATGTAAATAAGGCTAAAACAGATCAATTTATACTCTGTCTTTGGATGGTTACTGTAGCATCAAGTATTCATGGTGGATATCTCAACTAATTCAGTGCTGGAAAAAAGGCTACAATCAACAAAGGTTTCCAGTGTTACATGTCTTGACCACTTACTTGTGAACTGGGTGATGGTTGTTGTAGATGACCAACTAGGTGATGGTTGCCAAGCTGCGATATCCCACGGTGAAGACAACCAAATTCCAAGCGATGGCTGAAATGATGAAATTCGACTTCCTCCACAAGCATCTAAAATAATGAAACATCTAACATACCTTAACAAAACCCTTTTTAACCTCCCGCGACATGCTTTATGAAGGACACGTGTCATAAAATCGTGACATGTTCTCAGAACAGTGTCCGACACGATTTGGTGACGTGTCATTACCTCATGACACGGGGTGAGCACGTGTCTGACACGTACCGTATCGTGTCATCACAATGACACCGCAGATACAAACACTTGGCCAATAAGGGACATGTCAGGTGAATTAGCTTGTATGTCATTGCATAAGATGTGCTTGGATTTTTGTTGGAAGCAACCCTTGTGCAAGGATAGATTGGATGTATTTCATACTTGGTGTTAAACAATTGACTATTGTACACTACGCACATCATCTAGCCCGCAACCTACAATTGGGGGAGGAACTTTGCGCTATTTGAATATGGTCGTTGATGAAGAATTTTGAGGTTCCTTTAGGTTGCCTAACAGGTCTGTCCTTGATTGAGTTAGGCACAATTTTCAAGGTAAGTTTTAGGATTGTTTTTCTTGTTGTTATGACAGCCAACAAGTCTGATATTTCTTCCCTTTCAATCTGCCAGATAGGAAGTGATTTACTGCCCTTTGTAGATGTTGTTGTAAGATTTTAATTAGGAGGTTTTTGCTATCCAAATTAGCACATATAAAACTTTCCAAAAATAGTAAATACCCTCTAGGATGTTTACACTACTTGCTGAAATAAAAGAATGCAAACCACAAGATCTTTAGACATATATTTTTGGTTAACATGACCTTGGAAAAACCCCCATGGGGAAAACCAGTTGGAAGAGAAATTTTATTATGGAGATCTTAAGGAAATGAAAAACAAGGAAAATACACAAAGGAAACTGATACAAAAGCTAGCTCCTCTCAAGCTTAGCTTTACATGCTCCTTGGGATTTGCGCCCTCCTTGGGTTTTGTGCCCCTCTTGGAAGATGCACCCCTTTCCTTGTTGTGCCTACTAGAATTTAGATGTGACCCCTTTGCCTTGGCTTGTGTGCCACTTGCTTTGGTTGGCCCCCTCTTTTCCTCAGCCCTTGCGTCCTACTTGCCTTGATTGCCTGCTATGGTGTGCCCCTACTCCAATAGTGCGCCCTTGCCTCCCGCAAGTGCACCTACACTCCAAGATGGTGCGCCCTCTCTTCAAGTTTTGTACCCTTGCCTCTCACAAGTGTGCCCCTCAAGCTTCCTTGCGTCGTTACTTCTCACAAGTGCGCCCTCAAGCTCTCATGCGCCCCTCTCCTCTCAAGAGTGTGCCCGTCTTCCTCCACAAGCTTTCTCTCTTCTCCTCTCCTTCACTCAACTCTCTCAAGTGAACAATGACTGCCTCTTTTTCCCCTTTTTCCTCCTTTAGCCTCATGCTTAAGCTAACCTAGGAAACCAATGGCCAAGATTAGATCTTACGCCAAACCTCCAATCAATGGTGGAGATTAAATCTCCAAAATTGACTTAAGTCTCCTAAGTCACTTTATGTTATTAAAGTCACTTCGCGACTTAAGTGAAATAAAGTCACTTTGACTTTATAACATAAAGTAAAGTGGTGAGGGTCAAATATCCCCCCCTTTGAGTTAGACACTCAAAGGGGACCACTTTCCAAGGTACCCAAAACTCAACACTCCCTCTTACCGAGGAAAGTGTTACTCACCACTCCTAACTTATCCCTGAAGTAGACATCCTTTCCCCTTGGCAAGGACTCGGTGAGAATGTTTTCAACCTCCTCATCAATAGTGGGCTCGGAATCTGTAAAGCTTGTCACCATATCCAAATGGGACCCAAACCTCTATGGCACTCTGCTCTCTCTCATCAACCTATGAGGCTCTCCAACATACTCCTTGGCTTCCTTCAGGGTCTCCTGAAACCATCTCGATTTCTTCTTCCCCGAAGTAACCTCTAGTGGAGTAGTCTCCTCATGCCCCTGAGTCTCATCCACATTTCTCCGTTGAGTAGTCTGTGAACCTAAAGCACGTGCACCAAATGTCTGTATACAAGGCATTTGTGAACCTGAAGTTGTACTGGGTGGACTAGTCACCCTTGAACTCGGTGTACTCGACACTTGAGGTTGTGTCCCTTGCGATGCATCACTCTGCATATGTGGGACCTCCTCAACTCTATCTCTCAATTCAAGAGATCTCCCTAAAGCTTTATTCTCCTTGAATCTGACATCTCTCCTCACCACCACTCTCCTTAATGTTGGAAGGTAGATATGGTAGGCCTTAGAGACCTCTGAGTATCCAACTAGTATCCCCTTTTCTGTTGTGGGATCTAGCTTTGTCCTCTTCTCTGAGGGGACATGAGGGAATGTCAAACACCCAAATATGTGTAGGTGCTCAACATCAAGCCTACTCCTAGTGAAGGCCTCCTTAGGAGTCTTCCTTCCCAAAGCTCTATGGGGACTCATGTTCTACAAATACACTGTAGTACTACATGCCTCTGCCCATAAGTAGAATGGCAATGCCTGATCATGCAACATCGATCTTGCTGCACCAACTATGGCCTTGTTATTCCTCTCTACAACCCCATTCTGTTGTGGTTTGTAAGGAACGATCAACTACCTTTTGATACCCTGTTGGGTATAGAAATCCGCAAACTTTGTGGAGGTATACTCACCTCCATTGTCCGACCGCAAAACCTTGATCTTATTTCTCATCTGGTTCTCCACAAGAGCTTTGAACTCTTGGAACCTCTTAAAGACCTCACTCTTGGTCTTCAAGAAATAGATCTAGGTCTCCTTGGAGTGGTCATCAATGAAAGTCACATAGTACTCACAACCACTCAAGGAACCTCGTGACATGGGCCCACACACATTTGTGTGTATCAAGTCTAGTACCCCAGTTGATATACTGTCACTGTTGGGAAAGATAGTCTTGGTGTACTTCCCAAGAGTACACCCTCTGCATAACTCTTGATTCTCAATGACGAACTGTGGAAACATTGCCACAATCTCTCTTAGCGATCTCAGAGCTCCATGATGCAAATGAACCATCCTCTGATGTCATAACTCACACAACTGACTATTGTTGCTACTACTAGCCAAGACATGCAATGGCTGAAAAATAAATTTGTACAGGTTCCCCTCACGTGTCCCAATCACTCTGCCAGAAGTGACATTGGACCCATTAGGGTGAATGAGGACCTTTGTCCCTCTGAAGGACACCTCAAACCCCCTATCCTGAATGGAGGAAACTGAAATAAGATTCTTCTTCAACCCATGGACACACAATACATCCCTGAACACCAAGGGTGGCATCAACTCCCTCTGAAAGGAAATTGTGCCATGCCCAGCTGCCTTGATTATGGTGTTGTTCCAAGCACTATCTCCAACCTGATCTCTGGATCTATGAGATCAATGAAGTGCTCTCTGACACCTGACATGTGACTGGATGCTCCATTGTCAATGTACCAAATGTGGGATGGTGTCTCAATTGCCGAACAACAAACTATCAAGGAACACTCCCTTTCAAACTGAGAGACAAACTCATCCTCCTCTGTTGTCACTGTAGTACCACCTTGCTTCTTCTTCATGCTGGGACACTGTCCAACATAGTGCCCCAATTGGTTACAAACAAAGCATTTCACTTTGCTCATATCCCTTTGTTGCTCACCTCCTCTCTACTGCTATTGCTTGGCCCCACCCTTGGGACCCTGCTTGGTGTTCTTCTTTCCCTTTTCCAAAAGAGCAAGATCCTCATCACCATCCTCACCATGTTGCTGACTAGTGGATCCAGAGCCAACTCTAAGCTCCTCTTGCACAAATTCATTCCAGAGCCTCTCCCAATTGGGCATATGCTCTCTAGCCACGATGCCTCATACAAAACTCTCCCAAGGTTTGGAGAAGAAATTTAAGGTTGTCCTCACCAACTTAGAGGGATCTACTATCTTGCTAACTGCTACCAACTCATCACAAATCTGAGAAAATCTCGTGAGGAATGAGGTAACTGAGTCAATCTTCATCATCTTGGTGCCCCTTAACTTCTCTTGGATCACCCTATTTTGGTTCTGGTTAGGGCTCTGGTAAAGACCACACAAGGACTGCCACATCTGAAATGTGAATTCCTTACCAGATACAAGAGGTATGATATGGTCCTTGACCGAATCAAGGATAGTCCTCTTGGCCCTGATGTTCCTCTTCCGGAAATCAGCCAAAAGAATTGCATCTGTAGGAGGTACTACGAGATTCTCCACAATATCCCATAGCTCAAGTTCCTCCAAGATCAAGACTATCCTAGCTCTCCATGGAGACCAGTTGCCTACCCTTGCTAGCCTATCCTCCACCCTCAAACCTGCCACCAACATGGCTGCCATATGATGCTTAAAACTGATGCTACTTTGACCAAACAAAATTGATGCTAATTGTTGTAAGGTGAAGTAAAAATCTGCCAACTGTTTGCAAACTAAATCAACCAACTCTTGTGCCCTTTGGCTCTGATACCATGAAGAATTTTGAGGTTCCAATAGGTTGCCTAACAAGTTTGTCCTTGACCGAGTTAGGCACAATTTTCAAGGTAAGTTTTAGGACTATTTTTCTTGTTGTTTATGACAACGAAAAGGTCTAATATTTTTGTCCTTTGAATCTGCCAGATAAGAAGTGATTTATTTCCCTTTTGTAGATGTTGTTTTAAGGTTTTAATTAGGAGGTTTTTGCTATCCAAACTAGCACAAATAAAACTCCACAAAAACAGTAAATACCCTCTAGGATATTTATACCTACTTGTTGAAATAAAAGAATGCAAACCACAAGATCTTTATACATATATTTTTGGTCAACATGACCTTGGAAAAACCCCCATGGGAAAAACTAGGCGGAAGATAAATTTTATTATGGAGATCTTAAGCAAATGAACAACACAGAAAATACACAAAGGAACATGAAACAAAATCTAGCTCCTCTCAAGCTTATCTTTACATGCTCCTTGGGACTTGCACCCTCCTTGGGTTTTGTGTCCCTCTTGGAAGATGCACACATTTCCTTGTTGTGCCTGCTAGACTTTAGATGCACCCCCTTTGCCTTGGCTTGTGTGCCCCTTGCTTTGGTGTACCCCCTCTTTGTCTTAGTCCTTGCGCCCTCCTTGCCTTGATTGCCTGCTAACGCCCCTACTCCAATAGTGTGTCCGTCAAGCACTAGTGTGCCTTTACCCCCCACAAGTGTGCCCACACTCTAAGATGATGCACCCCCTCTTCAAGCTTTGCGCCCTTGCCTCTCACAAGTGTGTCCCTCAAGCTTCTTTGTGTCCTTGCCTCTCACAAGTACGCCCTCAAGCTCTCATGCACCCCTCTCCTCTCAAGAGTGCACCCTTCTTCCTCCATAAGCTTTCTCTCTTCTCCTCTTCTTCACTCAACTCTCTCAAGTGAACAATGAATGCCTCTTTTGTCCCTTTTGCCTCATTTAGCCTCATCCTTAGGCTAACCTAGGAAACCAATGGCCAAGATTAGATCTTAGGCAAAATCCCCAATCAATGGTGGAGATTAAATCTCCAAAAATGACTTAAGTATCCTAAGTCACTTTATGTTATTAAAGTCACTTTGTGACTTAAGTGAAATAAAGTCACTATGACTTTATAACATAAAGTAAAGTGGTGAGACTCAAATATTTCCCCCTTTGAGTTAGATACTCAATAACTCAAGGGGACCACTTTCCAAGGTACCCAAAACTCAACAATTGAGGCATCAAGGGAAGTAATCAACAAAAAAAAGTTGAATGTGATGATCATTGGATATGAGAAGTTTTCAGATTCGCTATCACAACAATAGAAGTTGATATCACCTAGATAAATTATTTTGTACTTGTGTACTAGCTTTGGTATCGAGGTCCTCGCTGATTGAACAATGGATTGGTTCATTTATCTCTTGCAAAATAATAAGGTTGTTGTTTTAGATAGAATTATTCAACTGACCACATTTTATATTCCCCTGCACTTTACCCTTAGCAACTAGATTTAGTTGTTGGTCCCAATTACACAACAACTTTTATGGATGAAACAAAGGCAATAAATAAGGGAAATCCCTTGTAGCATAGGGAAAATTGGAACTGGCAATCGAATATCAATGATAATGGTTACCAAAAATGGCTAAGGAATTGAGAATCTGAATTAGAAATGATGGAAATTCACAACCCGTAATGCGGTCATATGTGTTGGAAGAAGATATTTGTAGCCCAAGGTGCAATGCGATTTTACTATAGGGATTGGGGATAGACATTTTGGAGAAACGATGCACTATGAAAAAAATACATCCATGTTGCGTCTATATCATGGGTTTAAATCCATTTTGACAAAATCTAAGGAAATGGTCTCCCATAATCTGTAAAGCAATAGTAATTTCTAATATAAACAAAACGTTAGATGAGAGTGTTTGGTTTGACTACATAAGTAACACCAATAGATATAATTCTCAACACCTTCTCTTGCACAATGACAACAAAAATGTTGCTATAAAATTTTGTGAGTGTTGAAGTGTCCCTTATGTGAGGAGGAATGGGCTTCTCAAAGTAACTATCTAGAAAACATATTAGGCTTAGCTTTTATAGCATCTCATCTCTAAAAGTTCCTTGTGACATGGCATGCACAAAATTAAGTTGTTTAAAATGTCGATTTAGTTGGATTTCCTGTTTTGTTCTTTTATTGATGTCAGTGATAGTTGGTGTGTATTGAGTTTCCATTGTCCTACTATCTATTGTATGTGAGACCAAATAATAAAATAATTGTATTTCTCAAATTCTTAAAACTTCTAGAATGTACTCTTTTAGAGAGTTCTCCATTATTCTAGCTTCTTCTATGAGAGCCTATATATGTATTCTTGCTCTCACATAAAATGCATAAGCAAGAGTAGATCAAGAAAGTGTAAAGATGAAGTAGGAGTAAAGTTGAAGCTTGATGTATTTATTTGCTAATAAGAAATAAAGGCTGATCCTTTCCTCTTGGTTTTTCCATGAAAAATATTTGATGTTTTATTGTTCGTTCTCTGCCATTTTTTCTTATTAGTTAGATCTGTTTGAGTGTATTTTAGATCTAGATCTTTTAACTTCATATCTATTAATGTGGGTTAGAAATCTATATAATTATGTTTCAGATTTATTCATGATAATATTAGATCTATATACTTGTGCATTAGATCTATAGAATTTTATTTTAGATCTATTGTTGACTATTGTTTTTATCCTATCAACTGGTATCAGAGAAAAGTTTTTTTGAACATTCGATGTGTGTAGGATCCATTTACAGGTGACCGCAATGGAACAAATGATAAATATTGAAAATCTTACTGGGGAAGACTTCACCACATGGAGGTAAAAAATGGAAGATATATTGACTTTGAAAGATCTACAAACACTGATTGAGGGAAAATCAAAGAAACCCTCATCGATGACTTATGAAAGTTGGGAGAAGTTAGATCAAAAGACAATCGCTACTATTTGACAGTGTTTGGCAGACACAATATACTTCAATGTCTCACAAGAAAAGACATTTGAGTCCTTATGGAAAAAGCTTCATGATCTATATGAACGAGATACAATGGTCAACAAATTATTTTTTATGAAGAGATTGTTTAATATCAAAATAAAGGAAGGGAGTTCAATGGTTGGATGCTTAAATGAGTTGCACATGGTGTTGAACCAACTCACTTTGTTGAAGATTGTATTTGATGATGAGATCCAAGCACTTCTACTCTTGAGCTCAATACCAGACACTTGGAAGAACTTGGTTGTCACCATAAGTAATGTTGCACAAAAAGGTAAATTGTGTTTTGAAGATGTTTCTAATAGCTTATTAAATGAAGAGATGCACATGAAATCTATGGGAGAAGAAATGAAAAATATGGAGGCATTAACTCTTGGTGATTGAGGAAGGCAACCAACCAGAAAGACATCAGGGTGATCAAGATCTAGAGGCAGGTTAAATTCTAGGCATGGAAGAATAACTTGCTATCATTATGGAAATCTTGGCCATGTCAGAAGAGATTGTTGGAAATTTAAAAGGGAGCAAAATGAGGAAAAGATAGCCAACAACAACAATATTGAAGAAACTACTTCTTTTGCAATAGATGGTGAGGTATTAGTTACCGTTTCTTACAAGGATGCATGCCTTAATACTTATACTCATAATAGTGGTTGGATTTCAGATTCTGGAGCCTCCTACCATGCTACCCCAAGCAAAGAAAAATTCATTTCTTATAAATCGAGTGATATGGGTAAGGTTCCCTTGGGTAATAATAGTTTTTGTAATATTGAAGGAGTGGGAGATGTTCTAATAAAGACAAAAGACGGTTGTAGTTTATTGTTTAACATGCCAGGCATGTACCGGCGCTGAGAATGAATTTGGTTTCAACCGGGAAGCTAGATGATGAAGGCTTCCATATAGTACTTCGCCAGGGAGGCTGGAAAATTGTAAAATGATTGTTAGTTGTTGCAAAGGGGTAGAAAATAGGCACTCTCTACACATTAAAATCAAAATTGCAGAAGTCAGACATTGTTGCTACTGCAAAGGAGCCTACAACAGATCTATGGCACAAAAGACTTGGGGACATGACATAAAGAGTTGTGAAAATGCTTGTTGAGAAAAACCTTTTGTCTGGGATAAAAGGTACAAATATTAAATTTTGTAAACATTGTATTATGGTTATAAAAAAATGGTATCATTTATGAGGGATAATTTTAAAAGGGATACATAAATATTAGATATGGTACATTCTGATGTTTGTGGCCCAATTAATATAAAATCACTAGGAGTTGCTTATTTTGTTACATTTATTGATTATGCATCAAAAAAGGTGTGGGCTTTCCCCGTTAAGGGCAAGGATCAAGTTTTAGACATTTTTCAGAAATTTCATATGGTTGTTGAAAGAGAGACTAACAAATTATTGAGATGTATTAGAATTGATAATGGTGTGGAGTATTTCTCTAAGGCCTTTGAATAATATTGTAGTAAACACGACATAAAGCATGTAAAAATTGTTCTTAGCACTTGACAACAAAATGGAATAGTTGAGAGAATGAATCAGACAATAATGGAGAAGGTGAGAAGCATACTTTCAAATTTTGGTTTGACTAAACATTTTTGGGCAAAGGTTGTTCATATAGCTTGCTATTTAATAAATCGCTCTCCCACAACTTCATTAGATGGTGTAATTCTTGAAAAGGTATGGACCAACAAGGATTTATGTTACACTCATTTGAATTTTTTTTGTTGTGAAGCATATGTGCATATTCCTAAAGAACAAAGATCCAAGTTGGATGGAAGTCATTCAAATGCATTTTCCTAGGACATGTTGATAATGAGTTAGGTTACTAGTTGTGATATCCTCTAAAAAGGAGAGTTATTAGAAGTAAGGATGCCATTTTTAATGAAGAACAAATGTTTAAAATTACCGACAAAGGTGTGGAGACACAAAAAATTGTTGAAATTCAAGGGCAACTGGAGAATCAACCTCCATTACAAGAAGACGTTAATGAGTATCCATTACAACAAAATGAAATTGAGGAACAAGAAGAAGATGAACATGAAGAAGAACAAAATCAACAACCACTAAGAGAAATATCACCACAAAATTTATCAACTCGCAGGTCTACAAGGCCACTTAGGCCTTCACAAAGTTATCCTCTCTCACAATATATTTTATTGACCGATGAAGGTGAACCTTCTTGTTTTAAGGAAGCATGTAGAGGATAAAAGGGTATCAAATGGAAAAAGGCCATGCAAGAAGAGCTAAAATCCATACATGGTAATAAGACATGGGATTTGGTTGGAAGGACAAAAGGGAGAAAGGTTTTAAAGAACAAGTGGGTGTATAGAATAAAACATGAAGGCAAGGAAAATCAACAAAAATTTAAAGAAAGACTAGTGGTGAAAGGATTTGAGCAAGAACAAGGTATTGATTTTACAAAACCACTCTTCTAGTTGTCAAAATGTCATCAATACGAGTAGTAATTGGTCTTATTGCTGCACTAGATTTATAATTGGATCAATTAGATGTCAAGATAGCCTTCTTACAGGGAAATTTGGAAGAAGATATATATATATATGGAGAAAACGAGAGGGATTTATTGAAAAAGGAAAAGAAAATTTGGTCTGCATGTTGAAGAAGAGTCTATATGGGATGAAACAAGCCCCTTGCCAATGGTATAAGAAATTTGATTCGTTTATGCTTGATCATGGTTTTAAAAGGCTAAATGCAGATCATTGTGTGTATATTAAAATATATGAAAATGATAATTTTATTGCCTTATTATTATATGTTGATGACATGTTGATTGTCGAAAAAGATAACTTGATGATTACCTTGTTAAAAGAAGAATTAAAAAAGACCTTTGCAATGAAGAATTTAGGACCAACAAGGCAAATTTTGGGGATGCAAAATATATGTGACATGAAAACAAGGAAACTATGGTTGTCACAACAACAATACCTTAGAAAAGTGTTCGGAAAATTTAATATAGTTGATGCAAAACCTATAAGTACACCACTTGTTTCTCATCTTAAATTAACATCTAATCAATGGCCCACTAGTATTGAAGGAAAATAACAAATGTCCAAAATTCCATATGCTTTAGCAATATGAATCCTAATGTATGCAATGGTATGCACTCGCCCTGACATTGTGCATTTAGTGGGAGTTGTAAGTAGTTTTTTTGCAAACCCAGGAAATGAACATTGAAATGCAATTAAATGGATTTTAAGATGTATCAGATGCACAATTGATTATTGTTTGTTCTTTCGAGGTACTAATAACTTGTTGGAAGAATTTACATATGTTGATATGGAAAGTGACATGTATTCTAGAAAATCCACAACATTCTACATCTATATTTTTGCAGGAGTTGCAATCTCATGGGTATCTAGATTACAAAAGGTGGTGTCTCTTTCTGCCACAAAGGCTGAGTATATTGCAGCAACTGATGCATGCAAGGAGATGCTTTGGATGAGGAGGTTCTTAGAGGAACTAGGTGTGCAACAAGAAAAGTATGTACTGAATTGTGATAGCCAAAGTGCAATTCATCTTGCCAAAAATACTGCCTTCCATTCTAAGACAAAGCACATCGATGTTAGATATCATTGGATTCACCACGTGCTAGATGATGGGATACCATGGTTGGAGAAAATACACACATAAGACAATCCAGTTGATATGTTAACAAAGATTTTGCCAAGGGATAAGCAAGAGCTTTGTAGAACCTTGGTTGGTCTGATGCAAACGTGATGAAGATATTTTGGGATTGGATCATTAACAAGGAGATAGAAATTATAGCATAAATATTCACGTAGGCTTCAATTTGGTCTCAAGTGGGAGATTGTTGTATGTGAGACCAAATAATAAAATAATAAAATAATTGTATTTCTCAAATTATTAAAACTTCCAGAATGTACTCTTCTAGAGAGTTATCCACTATTCTATCTTCTTCTATGAGAGCTTATATATGTATTCTTGCTCTCACATAAAATGCATAAACATGAGTAGATCAAGAAGGTGTAGAGATGAAGTAGAAGGAGTAAAGTTGAAGCTTGATGTATTTATTTTCTAATAAGAAATAAAGGCCGATCCTTTCCCCGTGGTTTTTCCCTCCTGGATTTTCCACGTAAAATATTTGGTGTTCTATTGTTCTCTCTCTGTCATTTTTCTTATTAGTTATCTTAGATCTATCTGAGTGTATTTTTGATTTGGATCTTTTAGTTTTAGATCTATTCATGTGGGTTAGATATCTATATAATTATGTTTTAGATCTATTCATGATAATATCATATCTATATACTTGTGCATTAGATATATAGAATTTTATTTTAGATCTATTGTTGACTATTGTTTTTATCCTATCATTATCAAGACAATTTTTTCTACATTGGAAACCTTTAATAAATAAGAGATTCGATCTTAATAGTAAGGGAATTGAAAAATCAATACAAGTGAATTAACATTAACTTAAACAATAATAGAACATATGGTTAGTTTAACTTAGTGCCTTGAACAATTAAATTTTATTGTCATAAGGAACTTCAATAACAATGTAGATAAGCTAGTGAATAAGGTGGCATTAAGAGAATATAATGAAATTTAAGGTGGAATCAAGGGAACGCAATGAACTTTTAATTTTCCATTTAGAATGAGGCACCTTTTGATTGTCTCTCTATTTGTTTATTAGATTGGGTGGTTTGCCTCCCACTCTATGATATTTACTTTATGCTTTCTAAATCAATTTTCCAGTGTCATAAAAGGTGCACTTCAACAAGATCAAGATCGGGCAGTGTATTAACCAAAATGAATTACTAATTGTCTCTACTAACCAATGAAAAGATAGATTGATTTTGTGAAGCTTGACATTTGTTAGCTTCAGGGTGATATGCACTACATGAAAGATAAACAAGTTGCCTTTAAAGAGAATTTGCATGTATTAAATCATTCCTCAATCCTCCATTTAGTTTAAAATTCTCATTAAATTAATTCATTAATTAACATACAAATCAATCATGGCACCACAAACAAAATTTAACACCCCCCTTTCCCCCAAATAATATTTCAATGAAACTTGTTTTAAAAACTAAAACAAAATAATGACACCTCGAACCAAATTATTCAAGAAGTCCTAAATTATAGTAGTTTTGATGGCTTCTTGATCAAGATGGTATGCTTCTACTTGCAACTCCTAAAATATTGTTGAAATTTGTGGTGGAGGATCCACTTGAGGGTCATGTATAGGTCATGAGGTATGAGAATGAAGTCCTTTAAGATTCACAACAAAGAGAGGACCAAATGGAACCAATGATCAAACTCAAATTCTGCAATAAAGAAGGACAAAACTACACCAATGTCATATAAAGAGAAGCATAACCATACAACAATAGTGTGTTAAAGAGAGAAGGATGATCATCCAAAAGAGTGTCTATCGATAAATAAAACTCAAGAACAAGAAAACACTATAGATGAGGGTGCCCATAGGTTAAATCACTTTGATAAAGAATGAAAGAATGATCACAACGATGTATGGAATTACAAATGAGAGTTGTACACACACACACACACACACACACACACACACACACACAACTCAAAAATAGAGTGCTTTCCCTAATAGGGGTTTTGGGCCCACTTTGACTAGGTTGATCTTAATCAAATCTAAATATAATACTAAGGTTGTTTTTATCCATAAGTGAATCTAGCACCATTTTCGACACTTTCTCTTAAGATGAGTAGGAGGTCATGGAGAAAACTGATGAATACAAATAGAGGGTGTCTAAATACCCAACTCAATATAAGATTGGTCGTCACTGCAAATGAGAGTGATTTTATGAATACCCAACTCAATTTAAGGTCAGTTGTAGCTAAAATAAAAATGATATTGTGTTTATAAACACCCAACTCAATATAGGGTTGGTCGTCATTGAAATACAAACAATAATGGGTTTCTAAATAGCCAAATCAATATAGTTTGGTTGTGGCTGAAATACAAGTGAGATTTGGTTTATAAATACCCAACTCAATATAAGGATGGTCAAGGCCACAAACGAAGATTACCCATAGTTTCAATGTCATCCCTTAATATGAATAGGGAGCCACAGTAAGAGATTACATGACAAAATTTGCATCCCCCTTAATGTTGAACACACAACATATAGAGAGGACATTACATATTATCACCCCCAAACACCATATCTCCCACACCAACATGATTCCATAAGATGTGTAGATGGCCTCTCATAGAGGTTTTGTGAAGATTTCAACAAGTTGGTCTATTGAGGGTACAAGAATTGGAACAAGATATCCCTAAGAAAGAAATTGTCAAATGTAGAGGAATAGTCCCAAATAGAGTTATGCAGGATGGGATCCAGATGAGTCATACATAACATCCTCATCATCAACCCCTATCTTCCTAGTCACTATATAAGGAGTAACATTAACATGGCAGAAAAATATCCACTGAAGATATAAATTTTTACACAAGATGCCCTTGAGAATGGAGCTACCAAATGTCACGCATCCACACTAGACCAACATCATAAAGAGAACGATCATTGAAACATGCTAAGAATCATCTATAGTTGAATCCTTTGTATGAAACGTGAAAAGATCTCGACGAATCATGAATAATAAATACATCAAATATTGTCATATGTACTTTCAATCACCTTATGAGTTGAAGGGTCATATAGAAAATATACCAAAATATGGGCCCATGTACTTGCTCCAAAAATTTTGAAATGTGAAAGTGAGGGAGTCATATATTGAACCTTAGGAAGAGGATGAATCCTCTATAAGAAGCAATGGAAAAGATTCCAGTGGATTGTGAATAGTAATAATAACTACATCAAAGATTATCATCTATACTTTCAATCACCTTGTGAGTGGAAGGATCATATTGAAAGTAAAATAGAATATAGGCCCATGTAATTGATCCCAAACCTCTAAAATGTGAAACTGAGGGAATCATATCTTGAACATACAGAGGAATTGATTTCTCCATGTGCATCCACAAAAGTAAACTAGAATATAGGCCCATGTAATTGATCCCAAACCTCTAAAATGTGAAACTGAGGGAATCATATATTGAACATCCAGAGGAATGAATTTCTCCATGTGCTTCCACAAATCCTTTCTTTGAGTAAAGGTAGTGATTTGATTTGCCCAAATATTATAGGTAGCCCCATATAATTGGGAAAATATGCATTGTGAGTCCATAGGTTCAACAACAAAGAACGATGCTCCATAAAGTCCTTTATAGACCCAAGAGAGAGAGAGGTACTAGATTCTCTTGAAAATATTGTAATGCATTGGCCTTGAAGAAGGGTTTAGACCTTAGAAAATATCTAGGAAACTCTTGAAATGATGATCTAAAAACCCTAGTTCTACAAACACAAAGAAACCTTAAGAAATGGTGTTGACTCGTTTATAGACCCAAGGTCCATAGAAGGTGTCCAACAAAGTATGTAATAGTCCAATATGCTGACATACGCAACTCACCAAATGAAGGAGGTCTCACCTAAGGCATTTTTTATAGTTGTCGACTAATTAAGGTGCAGAGTATTGGAGATTAGTGGAAACATAGAATCCATTCATTAACCTTTGATCACATCCATCTAAGAAAACATGAAATAATGCATGCATGGAGATCACAATAATGTAAACATCATCAAGATACATTGTAACAAAGTAAAAATGAACATAACAATAATGCAATCTTATTATGTTAAGCATAGTATGGATTTCGAGAATATTTAGCTCACAAAGAGCAACATTTCGCATAGATGAAACTCGAACCTAGGTGGAGAAGCTACAAAAACTTGACATAATAACAATATATATTACAATATAATAACAATATATTATATAATCACAATATATATATTATAATATATAATATAATAACAATATATATATATATATATATATATATATATATATATAACAATTTCCTAAATTTAAATGTTCATTTTTGGGTAAAGCACACACAACACAAGCTATAAATATTATAGGCTATAGCAAAGGTTATCACAAACTAAGGTTGCAACTTGCAATTTGCATGCATATCAATGTAGCCCATTGCATAATGATTCATAAACACTGCCCAAAACCTGCATTTAAGTATTTAGAGAGGTAAGATTGGTTTCAACTATATAATTTCAGCTACATGAAAATGATTTTGGTTAAATACTAGATATTATTTTATATATATGCAAAAAAATCATACACTATAGTCTAGTGCATTGCTATCTAATTTATATTCTCATTTTTTTTTAATGCTTCCTCATTATGAATTTAAATATCAATCTAAATGGAATGGTTATATATTTAAACTTCCATGCAATTAAAAATATTAGTTTTGGTTAACTTTAATCAAGCCAGCTAGGATCTTCAAAGCTTACTATGGTTATTTAAAAAAAGGTTAAAGAGAAGATTGTCAACAAAACAGTCCAGCATGTGCAGTGAAAAGCATAATATTCTTGGAAAAGGTTGAAAAGAAGATTAAAATGTAGCAACAATGTTGAAAAGGTTAGGCATATTCATTGAAAAGCAATAGAAGTAAATACATCTCCATTTTATGGGCAGCTTCTAAATTTTAGATGTTCATTTTACCAATAAATTACCATTCATGTTATAAATGATTTCACAAGTTTAATATAAATTTTAGATGTTTATTTTACCAATAAATTACTATTCATGTTTTAAAGGATTTCACAAGTTCAATATATTTTATTATGTACACTTAGGTTTATTTTATTATGGATTCAATAATATACAATATACGGAGTCATTCAAATATTTTAATTGTGAAAAGGTAAGATGATATCCAATAATTGTTATACTAGATAGTAATATTAAAAAGAGATATTTTTTTTTATAATTTTTTTATTAGTATGAAAAATACATGTTATGCATTTACATTAATTAGTTTATTAAATTAATAGATATGTGTTAGTTAAAAGTTGTTTTGAAAGTTTTTTTAGATTGTAATTAATCAATATTTTAAAGTTGAATTTGAATATCAGACTGAGTTGAATTGAAATTTTTTCTTTTTCTTTTAAATTTAATGGTAATTAATAAATATTTTTAATTAGATTTGAAATTAATTTAATTTGTGAAAATATTTCTTTTTTAAAAATGAGTATTGGAAAATTATGGATTAGCATTTTTATTTTTTATTTTTTATTAATCTTTTTGCGAAATTAATTAATGATTTTGTCACATTTAATTTAAAATTTTCATTACTTAATAGAATTGATTGACTTCTTTCCAGGATGGTGTGCAATTTAATAAAGTTTAAGATCATTGGTTTTGTACTAATTCCAAACTTAATGATCTATTTTATAATAGGGTCACATGATGGTTTTTGGAATACAAATAATATATGATGAATCCATTGCCTTTGAAACTATTTTTTAAAAGAGTTATCTTCATGTTTTAACTAGTAGTTATGAATTTTATGGACATGCTTTTTTCTTATTTAATTACTTTCAATTTTTTATTATATAGGTATTTATATAAAAAAATGTCTCAGAAAAAAGAGCCAACTTTCTATCAATTTTTTTTTTTGGATGGTCTACTACACCACAAGTTTCATCACCTAATAAAGATGAGCGTAATTTTGATTTGAATGAAGACTTGGATATATTGGGGTATAATGAAGAATGTGATGAAGAATTTCAAGGTGAAGAACCTAGCACTCAAAAGAAAAGAAAATTGAAATCTAAACGAGAGTTTCACGAGGAATGTAAAACTAAGTATAAGTGGTTAAGAGAGGCAAAACATGAAGGAAAAATAGTTATGAAATGCATATACTGTGAAACACATAAGGCAGTTGGGCCATGGGGGATTGGCATTGGTTCCTCTACCATGCAACATGATTCACTAGTTGTTCATGCAAATTCTAGCATCCATAAACTTCACAAGCAAAATGGATATATGGAAATGAAAGGAAATCAAAGCCTATTACAGAACACAAAGCATGCATTGATGACAGAAACAAACAAAGTGTTATCGCAACGATGAAATTTGTTTATTGGGTTGTGCAAGAATATTTACCCCTCTCAAAATATGATTCTCTTTGTACGTTTTCAATGTCCTTGCAGACACCAAACATGCCAAAGAATAAAGATTACACGTCATATACAAATCACATGGCTGCAAAAGAATTATTTTTTGCTATATCTGAGTATTTTGAAGAGGTACAAACAACAAGAATGTTGGATGGTCCTTTTTTTCCATTGATGCTAGATTAAAGTAAAGATCGTAGTTTAGATAAACACCTTGTGGTTTATGCCACATTTCTAGTCTCACAAGGGTTGGGGCCTCCAATTTCACAGTTTTTAAAGCTCATAAATGTTTGTGATGGAAGAGGGAAAACAACATATGATGCAATTAGTGATTTAAAGGAAGCAAGAGGCCTTTCAAATAAAATATTGATAGTAGTTTCTACAGATGGTGCTTCACCAATGGTTGGCAATGAAAACAACTTTGTTACTTTTTTGAAAATGGATGTACCTAATCTCATAGGTATTCATGGTATTGCTCATTGTGAAGCTTTAACCGCATCAGATGATTCCAAAAGAATCCCTGAATTATTATTTGTTGAGAAATTGGCAAATAAGGTATATTCTTGGGTGCAAAATTCTACTAAAAGAAATAGTCAACTTATTTCTCTAAAGGAACTTATGCAACTTGAAACTCTTCAAGTGCTTCAAATACATGGAGTTAGATGGCTCTCAAGAGAAAAATTCATTGAAATACTTGTTGTATTGATGCCTCCCATATTGACTTTGTGGAAACATGAAAGGAAGGACTTATGGTATGATAAGGAAAGGATATTTTCAGTTCAGTTTTGTTTGCATATGCTTGCAGATGTAATGGGTGAATTAAACAAGTTGAATAATAAATTTCAAGAAGAGTATGTTGAGATTACCTCTTTAGGGGAAACCATAGATGTTACTATAAACACTTTAAAAAGGTGGTTTTTAAGAAGTGACACATTTGTAGATGGCACATGTCACTTATCTAAATTTTTGAATGCCTCTAAATTTGGCTATCTAGAAATTCTTGATGAAGAGGGACTTGTTCATAAGCATGAATTGCAATTTGTAGCAATTCCACATGCATATGGTGATTATGCTGATACACAAAAGAAATCATGGAAACCTTGCATTGATGGTTCACTAGAGAGTTGTAAAAAACTTGCAAAAGAATATGTTCAAGCTCTTATAGAGAGTTTGAATATCTTTATTTTTTCAACTCTGTAAGGTTGTTCATCCCTTGTCATTATGTACAGGATGTTCGTGGCAGAGAAGAGAATTCAAAGCGTTGGCTTGAAAATATTTTTCAACACCTGCAACATACTATATGTGAGAGGGAAGAAGACAAAGCATTATTTGATTTTGAAGCTTTCTTGAAAGAGTTGCATGCATTTGTTGATACTCTTCGAGTTAATTGTGAGGGGTCATCCATGAAAGATGCTTGGACGATTTTTTGTGACACCGAGTTATATACAAATTTTCCAAACATGTCAAATTTATGGCAAACAATCCTTACTATACCTTCAAGTACAGTGGCATGTGAGAGAGGATTCTCAAGACAAAACATAATAAATGATGTATGAAGAACAAAACTATCATTGGCTACATCAGATGCCTTGATGAGAGTCTCACTAACATGGTTTGATTCATCAATGGTGGAATGGGATAGGGTATATGAAATTTGGAAAGTGCTAAGCAAAGAAGAATCTTAAATATTTAAGGATTTTTCTTTTCTATTTATCTTTTAATGGTGTTGTATTCCATATGATGTAGGAAGCATCAAATATTTTATATAAAATTTTGTATTTTGATGATGTTATGTCGAATGTAATTTCATAATAATTTTATGTTATGCACAAGTTGTTTTTGTGTTCACAACAAAATTTGCTCTTGTGTTCATGACAAAATTTAAAAAAACACATATAATACATATTATTTAAATGACGGGAAAATATATATATATAAAGCATCACGAGAAGGGAAATTTTAGAAACAAATTCGTCATAAAATTTTTAGTTGACGGGTAGGAGTGCCTGTCAAATTTATACTCTACATTCAACTATGAGCCCTTACATAGTCTTAATATCTTATATATGGTTTAGAATATTCTAGAAGGTTTTTTGTCCTGATTGCTGTAATCCACTTATAGAAAAAGGTCACTGCATATTTAGGAAAATGTACATAGGGTCCTAGCACCTTGGTTATGTGGAATACTCAGCCTTGTCCTTGTTCGTGTACTCAGGCTTCTACGAATCGAGGTCTTCGACGGATTTTTTTATCTATTGATCATTGCTCTTCACCAGTTTTACTTAGGAAAAATTGGGCCACAATAACACCCTGTCCACTCCTCCTAAATTTCCTTGAGTTGATTGTTGTACCTATTCTTCAAAAAGTAGATCTACCTCAAGGATTCTGCAAATGGTGGTATCCCTAAACTTATTGAATTTCCACATTTTTCTCCAGATGTTTATGTGATCTCCTTGTCCGTGGGTACAATGTCGATAAGAGCCTCCAATGTTGCCTCTATGTGTTGTTTTGTTGTCTTTGTAGTAACAAACTAGAAATAATCCTTCCATGCCAATTCTCTAGCCATATTCCATGGAATTTTCTTTTCATCTTTTAGAGAATCTTGCTTCAATACTAGGCTTTGGGCCTCCTCCATCTTTTTGTCACTGTTAGCCTCAATTCCATTTCCATACACAGACTCGTACTTCTCTTTACACTGGTCAATTTGTTGTTGAATCCATTATTCAAGACCAACAATAATGCCTACATGTTTTTGAAACTTGACCCGCAATTTTAGCATTTCAGGCATAGTGGCTCTACGATTTCAATATGAGATTGTGCTTAAGTGATCAATGGGTCAATGATTAATTTTCACCTCTTTATCTATGTTTCATCCTCTGCAATTACTACTTTAGCCTCTTTACTTTCTAATTCTTTGTCGCTTGTCTTTTTTTACCTCCATTTTGGACTCTAGCAACCTTGTGTTATTCTCTGCAATCTGTCTTGGGGTTTTGGTCACCTTTGTGACAATCATGTCGAGTTGTTGTATGATCTACCTTAGGGTTATGGTCACCCTATAGACAATTGTGCTTGGTTGTGCGATCCCAATTATTTTTGGAAGATGGTGCAAAGCCTCTTCAAAGAATCTCAATATCTCTTGATATGCCTTCATTGCTTCATCATGGATCATAGCCTCTCTTTCCTAGGAATTTGCCACATGTTTCTGTTAGCACTAGATGTCACCTTTAGACTGCTATAAAGGTAAGCCTAGTACCCATCAGGATATCAAAGTAAATGGATATATTTAAATGTGAGAATGGGTCAAACTGACATGGATTAAGACTCAATATAGTAAACAAAATGAATGGATACTATGCTCCAGCAGGGAAGGGATAAAACAAAATTCAAACGAATCTTGGACAAATGAGCAGAAGAAATAGAGGATAACACTGAAGTAAATAACACAATTCGACTTCCAGCTAAATTGAATAATTTACTGAAGAAAATCTCATAATTAGAAACCTTCTAATCCATGAATATAAAGTACTTGCATGGAAAAAATCACAATGTATGCAACGAATCATTCACTGCACAAACTGTAAATAACACTGCAATGAATCATTCAAAGACAATATTCCATGAAAGCAGAAGACAAGGAACAGGTTGGCAAAAAGAATAAAAGAAGAGTTGATCTTGTATTTGCATTAGAGTCCTTCAATCTAGATACATAGTCTTCTTAGTTTCAAAATCATAACCAAAAGTATGAGCCTCGATCACTAATCATTTGAACCCCTCAAAATGGTTACCTCTTACAATATATATCCTTCAACATGTTATTTTCCTTCTAGGATTTCAACATCTAGCTATTACATTGGATTCCATCCACTTAGGAGTTCGTTGTATGAGATAACAACAAAAATATAGCAAACTTCTAAAACCTAGGATCTTGTCTACATTCATTAATACAATCAAAGACAACACATGTTGCGTGATTTAGAAAGGCTATATTGATGGGACATGTGTCTTTCATGATTAAATAAAACATTGGAGGCAATTGAAACACATGTGGCAGCTGAAATCCTCGATCTTAGGCTGACTGTGCGAATTTGTAGCGAACTAGTGGAATCCATTGTGAAAACTCTGTTTCAGCAGTTTCACAACGAATAACTGGAAATTGATGTGAAAACTCTGTTCATCAACTATTTTGGATTCTGCAAATGGTTGCTGGTGTGAAAAAATTGTAAGATGGTTTTATGCATCCTTTTCATTCCTTAACCTTACTTTGGACCAGAAATTCAAACTGTACAGGAAAATTCAGGGCATTAGGGTTAACTGGTAAACATGGTTTTAGCAACAAAACACAGTTCCACAGCAAGTCGAAAATTGATATAGGTTGGTACTTTTAAAACATCAAGACCAGAATGGAATGGAAGGAAATATGAGTGATCGAATATGAGTATGGTTGAAAATTAAATCCTCTATGTTGTTGGGAAAGAACGGGGTTTTGACAATCAACCAAAATTTTCACAGCGAGGAGGGTTTTGGGCTGCAAATGGGTTTTCTGTTGCGAATGAGATGTTAAAGCGACTGAGAATTAGGACATAAAACTTGAAAATTAGAGGAGGTAGTCATCAATCAATTTGAAAATGGGAAGAAACATAACATTGACCACTACAGGAGTTTTCACAACAGTCTCATAAAATGGTAGCAAACACAGTTTCACAGCAATAAAAACTTGAACCTGTTTGATAGCTGCAAAACGATCCAAATCTCCTTTTTTTTTAAAACTCACTCATCATGACAAGACACAAAAAAAATACTTCACTGACTCCCACATTTGAAACTCATGATTACAAATCGTTAATGGATTTTGCATCAATTTGACTTTTAACGGTTTGATGCTGCAAAACATTAGGAACTTTAGCAATGAACACTGATTTGATTGGATGCGTGATATGAAGGTACACCTTGAGTTTGACAGCCCTATTAACCCTTGATCTATGACATGACTCACATGACTCACCCTTGGGACTTTCCAAAACAATCATGAAATGAGTCCTAAACTCTCTCCCTTTTATATGATGACATCGAGACAATGTGAGGGATATGTGACTTGAATCTATAACCAAACCTAAAGCAAGTTCAATAACTTACTTATTTACTCAAATACAACTTAAAAACTAAAAAACATGAATAAATGAAACTTAACCTAAAGTTATAAGAAAATGACCTAAATGAATAAGAATTAACACATGGCCTTCAGAAGGCTAGTGGTATTCTTTGCAACAAACCAAGCAAAAAATTAAAATGAGGTAGATTTGACTCCAGTAGATTTCATGTTATAAAATCTAGATCCTTCTGGGGATGGAGACCTCCCTATGAGGCTCCAAGAACCTCTGCAGTTCTAGTGCCTTACCCATTGGGCATGGAGTCATTATTATGAAAACTAACCTAACACATCGATATTTACAATGGAATTTAGGCCACCCACGACCTTAGTAAAAGTATTTTTTGAGAAAATCCCCATTAACTGGGCCACTAGAGATTTCAATTCCTTCTAGATTATGCAGCTTGAAAGTGTTATTGTGTAAAACCTCAAGAATATTGAAAGGACCCATCCACAATGCATCAAAATTACCATGCTTACCTTTGTCTTTCCTATGAGCATTCCATTTCAGTACTAAGTCTCATGGCTGGAAATATTCATTCTTAGTGTTTCTGTCAAAGGTATCTTTGATATTCTAGTGATGATTTTGTTCATTTTCAAACTGTTGTTCTCTGGTCTGTTGAACCTCCACTAGCTGATAAATCCTTCTAACCATATCATTTGTTTCTCCCTCACAATCCTAAAGAAATTTAGCCACAGATAAAGCTAATTGTGCATGAAATAGAGCTTGCATCCCATAGACCAATTGGAATGGTGAAGTATCAATTGATTTCTTAGTTGTCACTCTATCAACCCAGATAGCAAACTTCAGCTTAGAATATTGTCCTTTTTTGTTGTCTTCCAATAGTTTTTTAACAATATTCATCAAGTTCTTGTTTGAGGATTTTGCAAGGCCATTACCCTGTAGGTAGTATTAAGTAGAATGAATAAGTTGAATGCCAAAATTTTCACAGAATTTAATCAAAGGATCAACTTTGAAAGTTGCAGCATTATCAATGACAATCCTTTTTGGGCAACCAAACCTTGATAAGATATCTTCCAGAAAGTTGATGATGACTTTATGTGTAGCATTCCTAGTGGGAACAACTTCAATCCACTTAATAAAATAGTTTGTAGCAGTTAAAATCCACCTATGTTGGCCATTGGATGGTGGATGTATTTCACCAATGAAATCCAATCGCCACTATTGAAAGGGACCAAACACCACTATATGTTTCATAGGTAGTGACTTAAGATGTTGTTTTCCTGAGAATCTTTAACATTTGTCACAAGCTCTGATTTTAGCACATACATCAATAAACATATTTGGCCATAAATAATGAGCTTTGAGTGTTTTGTAAGTTGTTCTCTAGAAATGGTGTCCTCCACATAGAATTTCATGAAACTCAAACATCACTTGCTTTGCTTCATCAGGATATAAACATCTCAATAAAATCCTATAGGCGTCTTTCCAATAAAACATTTGATCATTAATATAGTATTCGACTGCTTTGAGTTTCAAAGATCTCACCTTAGATTTTTCAAGACCAGGAGGATGCTCTAAGTTCTGCAAGAAATATATGATATCCCTATACCAAGAGAATTCAACCAACTTGGGATCCACTTGAAGGTTGTTGTTTTGAATTTGAAACTGCTGATTTACATAATTTGTACCCATGAAATTCACTCCTAGAGATTTGCAATTTGACTCTGCTAGCAATCTTGCTAACTCTTGTCCTTTAACCAACTTAGTTTTTTTTATTTCCAAATAAAACTCTAATATATTTGCAATCCACTTTCTTCTCCTTTCATCAATATCAGGTTGAATAAGAATTTCTCTCACTGCACTAGAGGGTACATAAACAATAATCTTTGAATGCATGACATACAGTCTGAATGATTTGAGAGATTTGACCAATGCATATGATTTTTTCTCCATGATGTCATACCTGATTTCAACATCTCTTAAATATCCGCTGAAGAAATAAATGGGATGCTTCATGTCATCTTTGTTTTTCTGCAGAAGTACAACTACCAATGTATCATCAGATGCAAAGGAAAACATAAAGAATTCCTTTGAATAATCATGGATTATTAACATAGGAGCATCAATCAAAGCCTTCTTAATCAGTTCAAATGAGTTTTTAGCATATGCAGTCCATTTCACCTCACTGTTTTTCCTCAACATATTTGTAATGAATTTTGCCATCTCAACAAAATTGGAGATGGACCTTCTCAAGAAATTGATTTTGCCTAGGAAGGATTGAATTTATTTCTTGGATCTGGGTAAGGTAAGTGTATGAATATATTCCACTCTTCTAGGGTCAATCTTTACACCATCAAATAAAACAATATTCCCTAATATCTTACTTTCTTTCATAGCAAGCTGTGATTTTTTAGGATTTAAGGAAATTACATACATCCTACACTTCAATAACACCTTCTTCAAATGATGCAAATGTTCTTGATCATATGTGGAGAAAAAAGTGATATCATCTAATTAAATCACCACAAATTTATCCTTCTCACCAACAAAAGAAATATCCATTGATCGTTGAAAGGTTTCCCCTGCATTCATTAGTCTGAATCACATCTTGGCATTCATGAAAGTACCCCGGGGATTTGTAAAGGATGTCTTTTCTCTGTCATATGGATACATAGATCTGATTATAGCCTGAGAAGCCATCAATCATGGAAATCCTCTTTTAACCAATCACCCTTTGTAATATTTGTTCCATCTTAGGTAAAGGGTAATTGTCCTTCCTGAAGCATCTGTTAAGATTACTAAAGTCCACACAGAGTCTAATTTCCCCATTTTTATTTCTGTCTGGGATGAGATTGGCTATCTAATCTGAATATATGAGAGGAATAATAATGTGTGCATCAAGCAATTTTTTAACCTCTCTTTCCATAATAGGCAACAACATGGTATTAATTTGTTTGATCTTCTTCCTAAAGGGCTTTGTGTTGTCCTTCAAAGGAATATTATGCTCTATACTTCTTGTATCATAGGTCTTCAAGTCCTCATACTTCCATGCAAAAACATTTGAAAACTCCTTCAACAACTTTACCTATTCAACCCTTTGTTTCTCTGTTAAACTTTTTGACAACCTTACAAATTTTGGTTCCTTTTCAGTCCCCAAATTGCAATCTGTCAGCTCTAAATATTCACTTGGACTGTTTAGCGTCACGGGGACATCATTATGATAAAAAATAAATCCAAAGGCACTAACCCCCTGGGAATATGATTATTTGGCAACTGAACAATATGATGGTTTGCAATCTTATTTATAGATTTGTCATTTTGTAGATTTTCTTTAATATCTTCATCTTGGTCTATATGCATTGCAAAAAACTCATCAATTGTTTCCAAGAATTTCTTCAACTCGTCATCATCCTCAAACACTTTCCAGTATTTGATATTATCGGGGATTATAGGTCTATACTTCACCTCAACATCATACTTGAGTTTGGGAGGCAGAGGAATTTTAAAACTGCTTGTAGAAACAGCTAGAGAATCAACCAAATAATTAAGATCTCTTAAAACAAAAGATATGTTTAAAGTTGAGAAAAAAATGTCAATCAAGTCCCAAACTTCATTTTTGTAAGAATTTAGTCCGACATTCTTTGTTTGATAAATATTTATGACTTGTTGCACAATCAATTCAACATCTCCAAATATTTTCAATCCCTTGATCTTCATGTCTTTTGCATCCCTGAGCCCCAAAACTAAGGCTTCATATTTTGCAATATTGTTGGTCACTTCAAAGTCAAGTTTGAAAGATAAAGTATTAACCTCTTTTGAAGGAGAAATGAACACTATTCCAACACCAACACCATCTTTTGAACAAGATCCATCAAAGTACATTTTCCACAAAGGAACACCCCTACCTTTAATATCATGTTCGACTGAAATCTAACTTTGGACTTCTGAGCATGACTAAAAAGAATAAAAAAAATGAAGAACACTTGAGCCCAAATCAATATCTATAGCATAAATTGGATTATTTGTAGGATTTTGTTCATCACTAATGATATAGGCTAGTTGAATTTCCCTATACAATCTCCTATGTGCACCCCCAAAAACAGGTACTGTAGCATATGAAAGATCCATCTGTAAGGTTCCACCTAATATTTTAATCCATGATCTAGAAAATAACATTCCAAATTTTGGGGGTACATCAACAACCACTATATCCATAACCATACTCTTCACGGGTAGCTGAAAAATATTGACAACTAAATATTTTATGATTCCTAGGCATTTCACTTTCCTAGAGTCAAAGAAATAAAGGTCATGACAATTCTTTGTGATTTCTAATCCCAACTCATCCATGACATATTTTTGCATTAAATTATGGGATGCACCATAATCCATAAGGAATTTATGTAGGATTTTATCATGTACATTTAGGGAAATGTAGAAGGGAGGGGAAATTTCATCTCTATCCTCCACCAGAGGTCCTAGTAGGACTGCAGGTTTCTCGTTCTTCAATTTTACTGAATCTGATGGAGTGGGATGAGATTCAGACTGCAAAATTATTGAGATGGATCTCTTAAAATCTTCATTTTTCATCAACTCAAGTAGTGGGATGGGAATTTTAATTTTTTGAATCTCATTTTAAAAATTGAAAGTAGAATGTGACCTTTGAGGTTCCCTTACCTCCTAAGCAGGGGCCTTTATGGCTGGATGATTATTCTATCTTCCTGCTTCTTTGTTAGGTGCATATTTTGTAGGAGCATCAATTTTCTTGGGCTAAGGAGATGTACTCTTCTTTCCATTATTTTGTTTAGATTTCAAATTGTACTTGTTTTGAGCTTCATTTTGATTGACTTGCTCCTCTTGACATAATTCATCAATTTGACTACAAATCAAAGATTCCTCATAAGCACTTTGAGTCAAATGAGGAGAGACATATGTATCTTCTAAATAATGGATCTCTTGATCTTCTTCCTCATTATTTCCTTTTTCTTCATCAAATACGTTGTTCTGAAAGGGAGCTTGGACCTTCTGATCATCCCTATTTCTCTAATCTCTTTGCAAAATATGAGGTGGATTGTTCTGTCTTCTAAACTGATTTCTATTTGCAGGATCTTGAGGATTTTTGTTTGGTGCTTGTCTCCCTTCAAACTTCAATCTGGCCATTTCTATAGATAATGATTTGACGAGCTTAGTCAACTCATCAACCTTTGGATATGTACTTGTAGTACCTGAAGGAGAAGCCTCCATCTTTTGTTTTCTCTTTTCTCTATTAGATTTTCCCCTCAATTTTTTTGTTGCTATTATATTTGACTCAACTTCCAAGGAAACATCCTGCATGTTAGCCAATGTAACATACCTTCTCTCCCTTAATAACAAACAAAATTTAGAGTCACAATCATTTGAATAGGTAATCTTTGCAGAAGTTTATGTAGGTTTGATTTTTGTTGGATTCTTATTATACATCTTATTTAATCTTTTTGAAAACTCAGAAATAGATTCCCCCTCTTTCCTTTTAATGGCTCTAAACTCTGTGATGTAATACAAAAATTCATTGTTGTCTCCCCATTGTTTTAAGAATGCATCATCTAAAGCTTCAATACCATCTATTGATCCTGGAGACAAGATTCTAAACCATTTACGAGATTCACCATTCATACTTTGAACAAAAAAACTCATCTAGACATCCTCTTGTTCCATATTTAGATTATCTGCATAACTATAAAAGGTTGCATGATGTTCTTCTGTTGTGATATCTTCATCACTAGTAAATTTTGGCATCTTTTGAGATAATCTCCAACAGGAAGGGAATTCATAGGTTGGGGAAGAACTAAGGGTGCATATCTTGCAATTATAATAACATCCATCCTATTCTGAGGTGGGTTAACTCCTACCATTACAGTAGAAGGAGTGCCTTGACTCTTAGGAGAAGGTTGATATTTACTTAAAGACGGTTTGGTTCCAGATGATGAAAAATTTTGTGCAGCAAAGAAGCTACGAGGTGAATTAGGATGTGGAGGAGAGAGAGGTGATGAAAACTCAGACTTAACAAAAATTGGACTAGTATGTGGTGTCTCTTTGAGATCTTAACAGGGAAGGAAGTTCCTTCTTCTTTAGTTTCAAGAGACTTTAAAAAATTAGTAGTTGGAGAACCTAAAAAAGGAAAGTATTCTAAAATTTCAAGTCTAAACATTTTAACAACTTCAGGTGATGCAAGAAAATCAAAACTTTCAAGGCTTTTTTCTTTCAAATCAGGAGAAAAATGTGTATGCTCAAGAGGAAGACCTTCTAGTTCGGATTTTACATGAGTTTCAACCTCAGGTAAATGAAAGTTTTTAGAAATAGCAATTGGCGTGTGAAAGAAAGAGTCAGGTAGGTTTCCAGAAGTACCTAAAGATTTGGAAAATGAGGCTCCTTGCAAAGCCTTTCACTTCTTAATGGTATTCTCTGGGTCTGATACAAGTGTGGCCAGAGGTGAGTGTGGATTAGCTCTCGTTTTGCTTCTCTTAGGAGACACAACTGAATTTGGAGTAGCCAGGTGCACTATGCAATATCTACTATTACTGGTCTCTATACACCATCAAAACTAATAATATCCTTGTCATACAACCCATGGAAAATCTTCAATTTCACCTCCCCGACAACGACACCGAAAACGTTAGAACTAGATGTCACCTTTATAATGCTATAAATATAAGCCTATTACCCATCATGATATCAAATTAAATGGATAGATTTAAATGTGAGAATGGGTCAAAATGACATGGATTAAGACTCAGTCCAGTAAACAAAATGAATGAATACTATGCTCCAGCATGGAAGGGCTAAAAAAAACTCCAATCAGCAAATCTTGGACAAATGAACAAAAGAAATAGAGGAGAACACTGAAGTAAATAACAAAATTCCACTTCCCTCTAAATTGAATCATTTACTAAAGAAAATCTCATAAATTAGAAAACTTCTAATCCAGGAATATAAAGTACTTGCATGGAAAAACTCACAGTGTATGCAATGAATCATTCACTGCACAAACTGTAAATAACACTGTAATGAATCATTCAAAGACAATATTCCATAGAAGCAAAAGATAAAGAACAGGTTGAAAAAAAACCCAAAGATGATCTTGTATTTGCATTAGAGTCCTTCAATCTAGATATACATTCTTCTTAGTTTCAAAATCATAACCAGAAGAATGAGCCTCGGTCGTTAATAATTTGAACCCTTCAAAATTGTTACATCTTACAATATATATCCTTCCACATGTTATTTTCCTTCTAGGAGTTCAAAATCTAGTTGTTACATTGGATTCCATCCACTTAGGATTCCGTTGTATAAGATAAGAACAAAAATATAACAAACTCCTAAAACCTAGGATCTTGTCTACATTCATTAATACATTCAAAGACAACACATGTTGTGTGATTTAGAAAGGCTAGATTGATGGGACATGTGTATTTCATGATTAACTGAAACATTGGAGGCAATTGAAACACAGATGGCAACTGAAATCCTCGATCTTAGGCTGATTGTGCGAGTTTGAAACGAACTGGTGGAATATGCTACGAAAACTCTGTTTCAGCAGTTTCGCAACAGATAACTGGTAATTGTTGCGAAAACTTTGTTCATCAATTGTTTTGGATTCTACAAATGACCATTGGTGTGAAAAAAATGTAAGTTGGTTTTATGCATCCTTTTCATTCCTTAACCTTACTTTGGACATGGCTATAGTCAAAACTGTAATTGAACCATCAAGCATTATAAGACAAAAAGTAGCCTTTAGGGTTTGTAGCAACACATAACCATATCCTTCTCAAAAATGGTGCAGTGTTCAAAAATGAGTTTACTCTATATTAATTGATTGTTTTTTGTGCTAGCAGGTCCATGTTATGCTTTTCCACTTGTTTTGTCAACTATTGCAACTATCTTTTCAATAATCTATTTTTCATCTTTCGAAGCCATATTTTGATTGTAGACATTATTCACTTGATGGTGCAGGGAACAGGATCTTTTGACCATGTTTATGCTTTTATCAATAGCTACCTCACAGCTATCTAAGTGCTCTTTTATTTTTGTCTTCATTTCTATATTCTCCGGCCTCAATTGCACAATTTGAACTTGTGCATCCTTCAACAGATTTCCGAGTCTCTTGACTTTCTAATTGCTCGCATCTGGTGGGGACTGTGTTTTAATAATTTCTATAGGCTCTTGGTGAATAGGTTATTTGGTTGCATGATGAACATGTGTTTGAGATGAACCTTCTATCATAGGATTTAACTGCCTTGTTGTTGACCTAGTCAGAGGTTTTCTAGGTACTTATTTTGTAGATGTCTCTTAACTGAACACTACCCTTTTTCTTGATGAGGCATGGACCTCTTCTAGGACCTGGACCTCTATTGCACCTTCATTTACAGAAACTATATCTTCTTTCAATGCTGACCTACTTAAAGGTTTTCTAGGTTTTGGCATTTTCACTACTTCGGCAATGAATTCAAGCTTTTTCTTACTTTTCTTACTGTTAGAGGTCTCTATCATATATTCAACATTCTTCATAACACGCTCTAAATATTTCACATCTTGATGCTTTTTCCTCTTTGACTTACCATAAGTTGTTTTAACCACTTTCTCATTTGAGGAAGGGGTTTTTCTCTTTGTCTGAGAAGTACTAGTAATATTTGCACTAAAATATGATGTGGACAAAAAGGTGTCCCAATCTCCACTTGTATTATTGAGATCCTCTAAGACTAGAAGTTGAATAAGGCCATAATGAAATATGATACTTTCAACTAATTTAGATTTATTCGACACCTTATAATTTTTTTTACCCAAGCTTATCAAAAGATAAAAGGGAAAATTCAAGAGTTTCTTACCAGTAAAATGCATGAGTAATCTGATATGGTATTGGTACAACATGTTGAAACATCCCTCACAGGTGAAGTATCTCTGAATTACTCTTAGCATCTTATCAAAATATTCTATCATGTAAATCCTTGGCACTCCCTTATATATATCATCCTGGTACTCTGGTTTGAAATAGTCATGGAAAAATGCAGAGTCCAGAACCATCCCCTTGAACCATCTCTCACCCTGACAAGACATCTCTGTAGATTCTGCAATTGTATGTTATGTTACATGAAACTCAAGTGAGCCAACTTTGGTCCTGAAACCATCAAAATTCAGTGCAAACTCTTTAGCTACCTCCATGTTCCCCTTCTACAATTTCTCATAACAAGTGATGCATCCTACTCCCTGAAAACATTCTCTGATGAAAGGTTCTGAATTAACCAGTTTCATGTCATGAGGTTCAGATCTCACAATTTCACCTCCTTTGTAGATTTTCTTCTTTTGCTGTGCAGATTCCATGACTGCCAGAGGGAAATAATATGAGTAGGGAAAACTTGGGTGGCAACCAAAAATTCAAACTGTACAGGAAAATTCAGGGTGTTAGGGTTCACTGCTAAACAAGGTTTTAGCAACAAAACACAGTTCCACAACAAGTGGGAAATTGATATAGGATGGTAATTTTAGAACATCAGCCGCAACAATCTCATAAAATGGTAGAGAACACAATTTCACATCAATAAAAACTTGAACCTGTTTGATAGCTGGAAAACGGTCCAATTCTCTTTTTTTTTTTTGAAACTCACTCATCATGACAAGACACAAAAAACCAAGACTTCATTGACTTCCACATTTGAAACTCATTATTACAAATCGTTAGTGAATTTTGCAGCGATTTGACTTTTAACGATTTGATGTTGCAAAACATTAGGAACTTTAGCAACGAACTCTGATTTGATTGGATGCATGCTATGAAGTTACAACTTGAGTTTGATATCCCTATTAACCCTTGATCAATGACATGACTCACCCTTGGGAGACTTTCCAAAACAATCATGAAATGAATCCTAAACTTGTTCCCTTTTATATGATAGAATCAAGACAATATGAGGGATATGTGACTTGACTCTATAACCAAACCTAAATCAAGTTCAATAACTTACTTATTTACCCAAATACAACTTAAAAACTCAAAAACATGACGAAATGAAATTTAACCTAAATTTATAAGCAAATGACCTAAATGACTAAGAATTAACACATGGTCTTCAGAAGGCCAGTGGCATTCTTTGCAACAAACCAAGCAAAAAATTAAAATGAGGTAGATTTCACTCCTGTACATTTCATGTGCTAATAGTTTACTCTCTCTTTCGAATGTTGCAGTGGCCTCTCCTACTCACACTTTTAGTGAGCTTTGTTTTCAATAGTGCACTTAGCTCGGATTCATAGTGCATCTCTTTATTCATCGATCTACTCCATCTCATCCTTGTATTGTAGTGTTTGAGTCTACAGTTCAACTACGTATTTGTCTTGGTTCTTAAACCTCACTTACAACTCATTGTTAGAATCTACTATGATTTTTGTGAGTGAGGGGAGATCTGATTTCTACAGATCCATCACATGTTGTGTATAGACCTAGTCTCGTTCTTGAACCTTTGTTAGGGTGTGGGTAGCATGAGGTATGCCAAATGGATATGACCTATTTCTTGCATGTCTTGTTGACTCAACCATTGAATCCTTCTACTAGTTTGGTAACCAAACTTGACTTCAGAGACTGTTACTTTTAATGTTTCTAAGGGGTTGTACACCCCATTAACTGTTGGTTGAGGTATGGGGGTTCCCACCTTTGATGGTGCTATATTTGGGTGGAGGTGTAGGTACTCATCCACCACTTTCTCTTGCTTGATGTCCCTTATGATTGCAACAAACTCAAATTTCTTACCAAGGGAAGCCATTAATTCCTTGGCTCCCTCAACTATTAGTTCTTTTGCACCCATGGTTTTTTTTCCCGTGTAATTGCTTGGAGTTATTTCCTTTTCAATGTTTGGTTGTGACTTTGGGGGATCTCTATAGATATTTCTTCAATCATGACCCTCATGTAAGTTACTTCTTGCGAGGTCTCCTCTTGAGATATGCCAATCAATGTCGCACCTCTTGAAAATTGGGTTTCCTCCTCATCTTTTGATCCTTTCAACGCTTGGCCAAGGTCATCAGTTTCTGACTCCTTCATGGTTCTTGGGACTAGGATTAATGCTAGAATTAGAAATTTAGGAGACCATGGAGGAGTGTGCATCATAACCTGTGGCTCTAGTGGTGGATGAGATACTGCTAATGTTCCATGCAACACTAGCCCTACTTCGTCTATACTCTACTGCTAAATTCCTTGTTGGAGCTACAATAAGGATTGTTATCCCCATTATGTGGATAACTAAGGAGATTATGTCTCAAGGCCCTCAGTTTGCAGATATGGAGTGCCAAGAGACCACATTACTAGCAATATTTTTTTGCACAACCAGAGACCCGCATTGCCACTACAATGACCCAACACTTGGTCATCATCCACACCATCTTTCCACCACAGGTCACTTGGGTCTTGCACCATGCAGTACAATTCAAGTATGATGGTGGGTATCATTTTAATATTTGAGGAATTCTAGCTTGTATATCATAGGTTATTTTTTATTATGAGACATCTTCTTTAGAAATTATGCCTTTTACCTTGTTTAAATGATGGTGGTTGGCTTGGGGCACTCAAGTAGATGGTAACCCTTAGGATGGGGTATTTTTGGGAGCTTCCTTTGATGAGTCTTTGTGGCACTCCAGACCATACTTACCAGTTTCCATCATTAATTCCCCTCATGACATCATCTCTTGGGATTTTGGGGTAGACTGGCCCTAGAAGGGACCATTCCTCATTTCATGGGAAGAAGGGGCTGAAGGCCCAGAGGGGAGTTAGCTGGAAAAATATAAAATATTAATGAAAGAACCTTTAAGATGCTTTTCCCAAGGTATCCTGAGAAAGAAATGAAAATCTTCTCTTCAAGAAAATAAGGACCCCGTGAAAAGAATAAATAAAAACGCTCAAAGGATCAGTTGAGGATAGGGGTTGTCATCACGAGCCAACCTATCACGTCCATGGGTATCTAATGGTATGGAATTACCATTTATGGCCATCACTCCAAGGTAATGGCTCTCAGTTGCATGGCTAGGGGAAAGGGGTTCTTATCACGAGCCAACCTTCTCATTTTCGTGAAAGTACTTATGGGTGACACTGTCGATATCTGGTCACCACATAAGGGAAGTAGCATCCAAATAGCCCTATTCTATATTGAAATAAAATAAAAAGAAAGAAAGATAAAAGGAAATTGGTGGGCTTGGAAAAAATGCATCATGGACGAAGGTGAGACACACCCTCCACAAAGGAACCCATAAATGAGATACTATGGACCCTTGCATATCATGAACCCCATGCCCATTTAGTACTTCCCCCATCCATTTAATTTCATTCACATTACTCATATAGGGTTTATCCTAGACTTATGGGGTTTGATCCATTGAAAAGAAGTACCATGCCAACCCAACCACAACCAAACTTGGAAAAACATCTAGTTTCTTAAGAAAATGTTTGTATGATGTAGTCCCGGTATACATGCTTTAATGGCTCTTTTATTGACTTGATTTACTCATCATGATGCTTTGAATTGATATCCTTAGAGGACATATCCATTTGTCTTGCAGGTATAGGTTGGTGGCTAGTTTTGGAAGAACAAGCCTAGCTTGGGCTTCCATGAGGGAAAGAATCCCACAGGATGAATGACATAGGCCCACATGCCAGAGAATAGAGAGATGCTTTCATAGGCCTAAGATACAAATGGATAGACATATCCCACCCTTTACATGCCAAACGACTTGCCCAAAAGGGAAAAAACCTCACTCCTTAGGGGTTTGATGTCACATTTGAGGGGCATATGGTGGTTGATGATGATTCAGAGCATGAAAAATGGAATTTTGAGGTGGAGAGGCACCAGATGATTTCCACATGGATTTTGGAGGCCCTACTTTGTATCCCAGCTCCAACGACTTGCTCAATTTTCCAAAATTTCCTCCTTCAAGGGATGATCTCACCTTTATTTTAGGGTTTTCTTTGTGCAAAAGTGAAATTAAAGAGAATTTTTAAATATTGTCTTTGTAAAGGGGAAAGATTAGGGTTTTTTACCCCTAATATTATGTGGACAAATTATGTTTATGAGGATGATATAAATTGAGATCACCTCACTTCATTTTCACAGAACATAACTCTCCATTGTGAGAGGCTCTTGGACTGAAATTTTCTCTCTCTTTGGCTAGTTCTCTCTCTTGTGATTTTGTTTATGGCTATGTCTTGGTTATGGTTGGTGGAGATGATGCACTAAGCCTTGGAAAGCTTTCTTCATTTCTTTTTTGGTGGTTAGTATAACTTTTATTGCCCTTCAATGCTTGAAGGTGGCATTTATTTCATTGTATTATCGTTTGTACAAGTTAAAGGTTCTATTTTCTTGAGCCAATTAGGGAGTATAAGGGCATACACACCTACTTGTGTTTCCACCATTTTATTGGTAAGGGAATATTGCTTCATAAGGGTTTACTAAGAGGAGTATAATTGCATACACCCTCCTAGTTAAAACCCTAGCTAAGAGAAGATTTCCTTGGGGAGTAAAAGGGTTTACACCCCCAAGGAAGTACCCTATCTAGCTTCTTCATATTCCGTTGACTCCATTAACCCTTTCTTAAAGGCACTAGTCATTTACTTATTACATGGGAGAAATAAATTGTCACCTTGGTAAACATACAAATTTCAAGTTTTGAAGTTATCTCTTTTGGATAATGATCTTGATGCCTTGGGGATTTTCCCTCCCTTATGGCATCCTCTTTCTCCCAAAAATTCGTGTTTTTGTAGTAAAACTAACCTACAACCATTAGGGTTTCTTTAAACTCTAGCCCTAACCACTAATATTTCACAAACTAACCCTAGACTAACCCTTTAACTTTGCTAGTTTAACCTACTAACCTAGGTGCATCTATTGTTGGACACACCTACCATACTTATAGGGGGGGGTGAATGAGTG